>JANVCC010000077.1:11959015-12001482 GCA_025345505.1 Todiramphus chloris collaris
CGGCTCGGCTCGGCTCGGCTCGGCTCGGCTCGGCTCGGCTCGGCTCGGCTCGGCTCGGCTCGGCTCGGGCGATGGCGGCCTGGGCGCGGGCGGTGCGGGGCCTGCTGCTGGATGTCAGCGGGGTCCTCTACGACAGCGGCAGCGGCGATGCCGGCGGGGTGCCCATCGCGGGCTCGGTGGAGGCCGTGCGCAGGTGGGTGCCGGGGGCTTGGCGGGGAACGGGACGGGCCCGGCCGAGCGGCTTCCCCCACCTCCTTCCCCCACCCACCCCCCCCATTACCGGGGGAGGAGGAGGAGGAGGCCGAGGCGAGCGGGGGTTGGGGCTTCACCCGCCCCCGGCTGCAGCCCCCGTGTAAAGTCCGGCAGGACGGGACAGCAGCCGCGGCCGGTCTGGGTCACCGGAACGGTTCCCAGGCTTATTTTGGTGCGGCTCGGTGGTTTTTAGGCTGCTTTAAGCGATGAGAGGGGCAGTCCAGCGGGTTTGCAGACCTGCTGTCCCCGGGCCGGCCGGGAGCAGCGCAGGCAGATCGCATCCCGCTTGGGTTTGTGTTCGCTGTCATTGCTGCTCATGTACCTATATATATATATATATATATATAAATAAAAGAGGTCTGGCATGTTCCCCCAGTCATGATTTTTAAAATACTGATGCAGTGCCTCTCTAAATCGGTGAGCTTTGCTGTCAGATTATCCCGAACTGGTTGCAGAGAACTTGGAAGCCAGCAGAAGTGGCCAGTTTCAGCCCTGCGGTCAATGATTGCCCAGCCTGTAAGTGACTTGGAGGCATTGCCCTGGCAAGTCACTCGCCAGTGCCCGCAGGTAGCAAACTCCTTGGCGTTTAGCTGGGTAATGGCATCTAATTAACACAACCACTGCTAACCAGGCAGTGATTTCATTTATTAATGTGACTAACTTTAGTTGTCTCACCAGCCTGTCTGTATTGGCTCCACTTGACTAGAGGAGCAGGATGGGGCTGTGCTAGAGCAGTGGCCACAGGGCCAGCTGTGTTTAAAGACAAGTCTTGATTCACGAGTCATCACTTTAGGACAAGAGGAAATGGGCTTAAGTTGTGCCAGGGGAGGTTTAGGTTGGATATTAGGAAAACAATTTTTCCTAAGAGAGTGGTGAGGCCGTGGAAGAGGCTGCCCAGGGAGGGGGTGGAATCACCATCCCTGGAGGGGTTCAAAACACATCCAGATGTGGCACTTCAGGACATGGTTTAGTGGGCCTGATAGTATTTTATAGATGGTTGGACTTGATGGTCTTGAAGTTAGTTTCCAACCTCAATGATTCTATGTTCTAAATTAAAAAATAAACGCTAAAAAGTTCTAAATTAAAAAATGGGTCTGCCCTGCTGGAGGAGGTTGTGGGTTTCTAGAAGAGCCTTTAAATTCTACACGGTATTTCACTAACTCCAGTAAATCCAGATCTGTTTCCCGTGGTGAGTGCTGCTGTGAGGACCTCACTTGAAATGCTTTAAATGTCAAAATACTGAACCCTTGTGAAGTGTTGAGGGGCTGCTTGGTGAGCACCCCGTGGCTTCTGTCCTCTCAGGTCACCCAGCACAGACACACTTGTGGCAAGTGCTTTGTCTAGCAGGAAAATGTGCAGCAAATCAGAAATACTGAAATCATTAGAATTAATCATAGGAGTTTAACTGATTACCTGCTGAAGTGTTGGAACCACTGTGGAAAAGGCAGAACTGGAGAAGATCCAAATGTATTGGGGGGAAAAATTAGCTGTGCTCAAAGGGAATTTGGTGAAATTAGAGGGAAAAGTTGCTTTTATAGAGACAGCGTAGGGAAATCCTGGGGCATGTGGCTTTACATATGACTTCTGTTCTGGTTCTTCCATCTCCCTGTTGTGCAATATTTCATTGCTTTTTTATGTTTTCAAGCCTTTCTGTAGCTGTGCTACGGACTCAGTATTTGGATGAGCTCCTAAGAGAAAAGTCTTGTAGCAAAAAGAAAGCTTTTTTTCCCCCCCCCGGCTGCCGTTTGCTGACTGCAAAGGAGCAGGCACTGCTGTGGCTGCCTCTGCCAGGATTAAATTTTCCTTCTTGCCTCCTGAAAATCCTTGTAATGCTGCTTCCTACTGAGGCTGATGCCTGTGACATCCAGGCTGCTGGTGAAAGAGTGTCTTCTGCTCTGTCTTCCAGGAGAACTCATCTTACCACCCTCTTCTCATTTCTTGCTGGCTGGTGCTGACTGTGGTGTGTAGTGCGTGGCATGAGACAGCCCAGATCATAGCTGAGGCCACCAGGCATAGCCAAAACAAACATAAATAACAACCAGATAATTACTGTCAGAGATCAGCTCATTCCTTTATAAAACAGGGCATAATAATATCTGTATATAATAATAATAGTAATATCTGTATCTGGTTCACCAGATGCTTTAGACATACTGGTTTTTTCCTTTAGGTTTTTTAAACTTTATTTTCCATCAGGTTGTAAGCTGTTGGCTGTAGAATCACAGAATGGTAGGGTTTGGAAAGGACCTCTGGGGAACATCTGGTGCCACCCCCCTGCTCCATCCAGCAGGGGCACCCAGAGCAGGGGCCCAGCAGCGCAGGGTCCAGCCGGGGTGGGAATCTCTCCAGAGAAGGAGACTCCACAGCCTCTCTGGGCACCTCTGACACTCTCACAGCAAAGAAGTTTTACCTCTTTTTAATAACTTTTCCAACTGCATTTGCTGAAACCTCCTGTACAGAGGCAACATAAACGGCAATTTAACTTATAGCAATGTCAGAAATATGCCAGTGAAACCACTGTAAAACTCTGGCCTTGGGCTAAAAGTGAGATATTAAAGGCTTTCTCTTGAAATATTGGACATGTCTAAGTACTTGTTCCTCGTTAGGGGTTTTTGTGACTCAGCAGCTAATCCGACCTCTCTGCAGGGGTTTTTTGGGAGGGTTTGCAGATGAGATCTGCCAACAGCTTCCCGAGGAGAAGTCGGTCTCATTTGGGCAGGATCTGGTGTGCATCAGGAGGGGATCGTACGGTGCTGGCCTGTGCCGTGCTACACCCACTGTGCTGCCCGCTTTGTGGGGCTTCGGTGCACGAGTTGTGCTTCCTACAGAATGTGCTGGGAATGTGATGGTTGTTTTCAGCCTGCATGGGCTCTGGGGAATTGCATATCAATATGCAATGGAGAAGCAGTGATTGTTGCTGTGGAAATTGGGGACAGCAGAAGGTAGTATGGAAAAGTGCCAGGAAGGTGGGGGAAAAAAACCCAAAACATTCAGATCATTCAGTATAAGTGGCTAAGAATAATCATTTTCCTTGAGTAAAGTCAAGTAGCCTTATTTATCTGCCTATTAGGCTGGTAATTGTTCTAGCTCACACCATTTAAAATCTTTATTGACTCGTTATCCTATTGCCAGTTGGTCATTAATATTTGTGTCTTCGTCATGGTACAGCTCGGTGGTTTCAAGCAGATGAATTAAAGCTAAAAGCAGCTCCTTTTTAATTCATTCATTTCTGTGTCAGTTATAAAGCCATAATTGCAGGTAGCTAGGAATTTTATAACTAACTCAAAGCGATATGATCTTTTGCTAAAAGAGATGTCTGAAGTCTTTTAGTAGGAGTCTTAAACACCAGTTTGATAACTCACAGTACAGGTTGGGACTCTCGTAATAGGACAGCTGACCTGTCCTCTTTGGATTGTCTTGCTACATCATCTCCCACACCATTACAGCAATTAACTTTGTGTAGCAACATATAGTACACACCAATAAAAACCTTAAGTAAACATTTTCTTCTGCGGTTGGCTTCATGTGACTGAAGCCATTCTGGCTCCTTAAAACTGTATTTGCTGTGTTATTTTTTTTTCTTGCTTTCAGCCAGATTTTGCTATGCAGTTGAGTTAGTATTTGAGAGAATAGCAAGGTAACTTCTGCCAGCAGGGTTTGGCCTGTTTTATATTTCTGATGGCTGTAGGGAGGTGGTTCTCTCTTGTTTGTTTTTGGTTTTTTTTAGCTGGCAGTGCAGTCAGAGTAGAAAAATGACCAAAGGAGCTGATGGACACTGAAACATCCCAACCAGGATGACATTCACTTACTTCCTAGTGCCACAGAGACCCTCTTGAGGAAAGCATCAGTAGTCACTCTGCAAATTGGTATAACTTGTGATGAAACACTAAGCGTTACAACTGGGAATGCTTTATTTATTACTCGTGTACCTACATCTCTGATAAATTTTACCTGTGAAATAGCTTTGCATTCAGTATGTGCTGAAAGGGAATTTGCCAATCGAAGGCCAAGAGGATGAATCACAGAAGTGTTGTACAGAGCAGACCTTCCTCTACACTTCAGTAATAAGGTGGATTCAGAACCTTCTTGTTCCTTGACTTGACTGTGGCAGACAGGCAACTCTGTGCTTAAGGGCATGGGCACCCCTGGTCTAACTCAGAAGCTGGAGTGCCAGGAATGTCATTTAATCCACCAGGAACTGTTACTGTTAACTTTAGGTGAGGATATCAGAGTGGTGGATGACTAGAAAATCCAAAGGCAGCTTGATAAGGTGATTTGGCCCTTTAAAACTTTTAACTCATGACATTTGTTGATTGTTTAGTTTACTGTGGCATACATACGTTTGGAAAACAAAATCCATACAGAAGAGTTGGGTAAAACACATCCAAAAGAGTTGAATAAAACACATCTCTTCTGAGTGTGTGTGGTTAACTGGCAGATGCTGTGGAGCAGACCAGAAAGCCCATGGACAAGATCAGAAAGCCCATCGGTGACTTAAAGGCTCTTTCTGGAGCCAGCCTTAACAGTGCCTCTGTAGTTATTGTCTTAATTGATTTACACAGCATTGACACGAGGTGAGCTCTTTGCTTTTTATCTTCCAAATAGCAGGGAGCTGGTCTCTTGCAAGACAGAAGGTGGTTAAACATCCATAAAAGATGCTGCGTTATTTGCATTTACAGCTGTGGGTTGATAGTGTGCCCATTAGCATATCCATATGAAAAGCACACAGTGGTTGGACATTTACAACATCCTGTTGTTTGGCCAGGATAGTGCATCTGTTAGCTCAACTTGCCACAGAGTCCTTGAAAAGAGCAACGGAAATCTGGGGAGCAGGGAGGCGGTGGAGCAGCTGGACAGTCGTGTTCTAATAAAATCCCCGGCGAGTCTAAGGAGGCGAAGACTGCGGGGAGAAGCAGCGGAACTGGAACTGTAAAGCAATTTGGCGTGCGGGGGTTCGGGTGGGATGGTTGGGGGTTGACAAAGAGCCACCCGAAAGCGAGTGGGAGATCCCTCTTGTTGCAGAAGAGACCAGCTCCATGGCTCAGCACAGGCTGTGCGGGTCTTCCGAGTTCCGAGAGTTGCTGTGCCTTCGGGGTATGGGATGGCAAAGGAGTTGTTCCTCCTAGAAAGAGACCTTCGAATAAACTATATGAACTCTCGTGTAAATATCCGTTCATTTGTCGTTGCACTAACTCTCTTTGCACTGCCTGTGCCCAGGTAAGTGTCACCTGCCCTTTCTGAAGCTGCAGAGATGAAGCAGGATTGTGTTGTCCTGTAGCTGTTCACTGGCAGAGCCAGGAAGAGATCCAGGAGTTGATCCTCAGTGGCTGCAGAGCTGTCTCGGGTCTGTTCCAATCTGTAACATCAGCTATAGCCTCAGTTTTCTGAGTGCAGTGGACCTTCCTAACTCATGTTTGCTTTTCTAATCATCAGTGTTCATTATCTCTTTTTTTTTTTTTTCTAAAAGATCTGCATCCCTGAAGTTGTGGGTACTCCAAGCGTTGTCTCCACTAATTGCACGATTAAGTTGGGGAATTTAAACATCATTAACCTTCAGGGTCTTGAGCTACTTACTGTCCATCAGCACAATTATGTGCTGAACAAATATTTGCCAATGAAGAATAATAGAAGATCCTACAGTGGTACCTACAGCCTAATGGTACTTGCTCATCCAGTACCTTGTATAAATACTGGTTGATAAGTGGAGGAGCAACACTCTGCCTTGGTCTCTGCTTTATAATTTGAGACTTGTCTCAGTTTACCACTGCAGTAGTAACTTTCCCCCCATGTCTTTCATGTTTGGTGAACTCAGTCTGGAATCAGAGACATGAGCCTAGTTCTTTGCCTATCCTCAGCAGCATCACCATGCAGATTCCACGCTGTCTGTGCAGTGTCCTGGGATTAGTCGATTCCTTCCAGATTAAAATAACACCAAGTGTGTTGGAGCACAGCTTGGTCTTTGTTGCAGTCAAACAGGATGGTACTTTCTAAAGGAGTTAAACAGAGCATATGAGAGTGAATTCTTTCTCTGTAAAACAGGCAAAATGAAACCTTTTGGCAATGTGCTTTTCTTTTATTTATTTTTTTCCAGAGGAATAGAGTTCAGGTGCTGTTTGTATGCAAAGTAAGAATTGGACCCTAACAAAGGTAACCTGGTTTGGACTGAAATTTTAATGGTGTAACTAGTAGCTTCAGAGGCAAGAAAACCCCAAGTGCTTTTAGCACAGAAAGAAAGCTATTATACTGCCCATGAAAATGTTTTGCTTAATGCAAATAAATACATTGCAGACCTGTTTATGCGAACTGAATTCCCAAAGTTCACTTTTTTTTTCTTGGTAACTCTCCACTATGGAGCTGTCAATTATTTAAAGTCTACCAGAATTTACTGCAAAATACACCCATATGTTTGACTTGTACTCAGTATTGTGTTGCTGCCATATAACCATCAGCTACAAGAGGATGTGAGAAGCTCTCATCCAGTTCCTGCAGCATGGTTAAAGCCTGGGACTGGTAGGTGTAACACTTGAAACTAATTTGGTCATCTGCAGCAATTAAATGCATCTTGTTACTGAACATAATGGGCCAGAAATCTCTGTATTATATTCTTCTTTGTGCTTCCTTCCCGCAGGTTCATGGCTTGTTTTTATTAAATACTTTGAGATTTCACTGTTCCAGTGCATTGGTTTCTACAAACGTGTAGACAAATCTGTTGTCTGCTGTTCCATTCAGGCAGGTGGAATATGACTGCTGGTGTTTATTTTGGATTTGGTTTGTTCATTCTGGGATCTGCCTGCATGCAGTGGTCAGAGAGAGGCAGCCTTTGGAGAGAATTCAGTACTAGATGGACTTTGTGTTTGTTCTGAAGTACAACTTCTAATATTTTTTTTCTACCTCTGAAAAATTCCGAGTGGTTGAAATACCTAAATAAAGGCTTTGGTAGGTATTTAAAGTTTACTTTGAACTACAATCTAGTGAGGTTTGGGGTTTTTTTTCTGTTAGTATCTCAAAGTGGTGTTTCCATAGCCTTTAGTTTTATAATGCCACCCTTTTTTATTTTACCCTTGCCCACCTGTAAATAGCACTGCCTCTTTTCTTGTGACTCTTTTGTATGCACCTATTAATCTGCCTTCACTCCTGTTCAAAGGTAGTGCCCTCTTAGGTTTTTTTAAATCCTTTTTGCAGTCCCCTCCTTTGGATTCTCTCCAAATTATCCGCATCTATATATAGAGAGAGGTGAGCCAGATGGGTCTGGAGAGGAAATTGTGCTCCTGAGATAGCAGATGCAGAGATGAGTTTCAGAAACAAGAATGCAAGAGGGAGTGGGGCCAAAAAGTGCTGTGTGTGTAAGGATTTGTCAGGCCAGCCTTGCTATATGGAGCAGAAAGATGGACCGCCAGAGAACTTTAATGAGCTCGGCTGTACTTGGGACCAATGACAGGACATCAGTGAATGGAAACACCAGGAGATCAGGGGACAAAAGTAGCATCAGAGATGCCACGGCAAGATTTAAGCAGTTTGGACATACTGTGAGGATGGTAGAAATTGGAGAAAGGGAAGTTTGGACATGGGGATAGAGAAGGAGCAACGGGAAGACTGACCAATGTCCTTGTTGTCCCAGTTGTTGTGGGGTGTCATCCATGGTCCTCTGATCATATTGCACCTGCCAAGCAAAACATCATGAAGTTCAGTGTTTCTGTGGAACTGGGAGAGGCTTGTGCTGGTAAAACTTGTGTGGGCTAAGGGTGGATAAGAGCTTTTATAGCTGGTCCCTTTCAGGCTTCTGAAATAACAGTTTTGCTTGGTGTCTTTCCAGAAGCTGAAATGAAAGATGAAAAGCGTTTGGTGCTGAGCTAGGCACTGGAATAGCACGAGGGCAGATTGGTGGAGGAAGTGTAATGCACTATTGCCACAAATACACTTTTTTAAGCAGAGGGTATGTAAAGCAGAGCGAATATGCTCCTCGCACGCAGGTGTTGCCACATCTGGACCCCCAGAAAGGGTTATCCCTACTCAGCCAGCACTGAGATGGAAAACCCGTTTGCATCCTCATCTCATGTGTGCATCCTGCTCCAGGAGGTCCTCCTGGGAAAAGCCTGTGAGATCAGGCCAGGGATTTGGATTAATTTGTAAACGTAACATCATCTGACACTTCAAGATGTCTCCTGTTCATCGCAGGGGCTAGAAGAGGGGGTTTTGCTTTCTGTGTAGAAGCTTGCTACATAAATTATTCCCTCCCAGTGGCAGGGCCAGCCAGGCAATGCTAAAACATCCCATTGCCTGCTAGTCAGCAACGTCTGGAGATTTGGATACCTCCTTTAGTCCTCATCACTCACCATTCTGTGGTCTGGGTGAGACTTTACCCGCTGTTATTCAGGTTGTTGAGGACTGGCACTGGTTTCTTGTGGCAAAATCACTTTTAACTTGTCATCTTGAGTGTGATTTCTAGATGCTGGCTAGAACCATATCATGTGCTGTGGTTCTCCATCAGCCAGGATGAGGATGTGGTATAAATTTATGCTTATTTCAAACTCTTTATTCTGTATTGATCTTGAAACTAGGCAAGTCATTCCTACCGTTAACCCTTGTGCTCAACTTCTTCTTGGCTTGGTTTTACCTTTCCTTGACAGGAGATGTTCTGCGTGTAGCACCAGCCCCCTGGCCCTTGTAGAGGCCAATAAGCAAACGTTAGCCCTGCCCAGGTGGGAGGATGGAGTTCCTGCACAAGTCCTGGTTTTACTTTATTGTTTCAGGAAGAGAGCTCTCCGGTGCTGTTATTTCCCCGTGTTTCTAAGATCATGTTAGTGCTGACAAGTTTCCACTGAAGCACACTGGTATTCATCCACTGATGGAAAAAGTCAAGTAACGTAAGTGCTTAGTGTGCTTTCTTTTAAATAATAATGAAAACACTCGGGGGGAAAAAAAAAACCAAACCAAAAGCAGGATAAAAAGCCAGTTGTGGAATTCTCATAACCAACCCTCTTCCAACCCCTTTGAAGTTGGCGTTGGACAGTTGCCAAGCTCGGGCTTGTTGCCTCATCCAGAGTTTTGCTTTCTGTCCCCCTGCCCATCTGTGCAAGACCTGCTGGCTGTGGGCAGGACTCTCCTGCTGCTCCCCTCTTAGGGAAAAACCTTTGCTGCAAAAGAGTGACCAAAGATGGGAAATTGGAAGTTGCGCCTCGTACAGTGCCTTTAGTTGCTTCTGCTGCGTGCAGGACAATGTGGGTTTAAGGAGGAGTGATGGTTTGCAGCCTGGATTCCAGGGCCATTTCTTTTCCTACCACTGTCACAACCTTTACATCATCTGAAAGAGCAGCTCGTGTGTTTTATTTGCCCGCAGGCTGCCCGTAAAGGTTGGCAAGGGCAGTTGGTGAAGTCTGCACAAGGTCAGTCAGGATGTTTAATAATTGTCCTAACACTTTACCTGTTATGGAACAATAATGAGAGTTTTTTTCATTATTTTCGGGTGAGTGAACCTGGCAGATGCTGACAGCCAGCAGATGTGTAAAGTTCGAGGTGATTTGTAAGGGACCGGCTCATCTGACGCACGGTAATTGCATTGTGGGACATTGTCACTCAGCATCGTGTCCTGCTCTGGCAGAATGAGGTAAAGGTCAGTTCAAAGAGCTGGTGTAGAGCGAGGGGCAGCTCGGAGCTGGGATTAAACACCTCATTTCCATCTCTTTCCCCTATACATGGGCTCACCTCCTGTCCGGAGCTGGGTGGGTGTCCCAATTCTAGATTCAGGGATTGCTTGGGTGGCTGGTTGTTTTAATCTGGAGTGGGTTTAAATCCCTCCTTTAGTAAGGCTTAGAAAAAAATCTGTTGTGAGACTAACTCACCTGTTGGGGAGTTAGTTTGGCACTCATCTGTCTGCTTATAACTTTGGGCTTAGAAGTTTTCTTTTGCGACTTGTTCCTTTGCTTCAGTGCCATGGCAGCTCCCTGGGCAGCCGCTGCCTGCTCTGCCAGCACAGCCGGACTTCTCAGCCCCTCACTGCTGCCCTCTGTGCTCCGTGTCCCCTCTGAGAGGGGGTCCATCAAGTTTATTTTGCCAGAGATGTTTTTAGCTGAGTTTGCCATTTGTCACCCAGCCCGAAAGGGCAGAAACTGCTCTCCCTTCACACCTATGTGCCCACATGCAGATGAAGTTCAAGTCCCACTCTGTTCCTTCTCGTGGGCATTAGGAGCGAGCAGTCGTGTTGGAAACGGAGTGGATTTGCTTCTTAAAATGTGAAAGCCACTGCCTGGGTCAGCTCAGTAGTTTCCCATTAAGCTGCCCAGTTTAGCAGCAGTGCCTCCAGTACAGTACTGACACACTGTGCAAAGCATCTTGCCTCCGTTGGAGACCTTCAAGGCTTGGTTCCTCCTGGTGCAGAATTTAACTGTGAGAACTGGAGTTTTGCTGTAAACATGAGCAGAGCCAGGATTTCCCCCATGTAGAGCTGTTGTTGTAAGTTCTTCCTAATTATTTAAGCTCTGAGTTAATAGTTTGCTGATGCGTGCTGGCCTACGGCCTCTGCTGATGGTCCCTGTGGTGAGCATCGAGGGATGGAACTGTCCTGGTGTGTGCAGGATCAGTGCTCATACCGGTGAGAGCAGCTGTACCACACAAGGATTTGACAGAGAGCTACCAGAGGGTCTTTTTGGAGATGCTAACTTTGAAAGAAAAGCTGGCTTTTCGTTGAAATGGTATTTTTATAGAAATAAGTCTTCCCTAAAGTTCTTGATGGTTTTTTTCTTTTACTTAATGTGCCAGGATATTTTTCAGAGTCCTTTGGGAGATCAGAGGACTCCTGTTTTCTGACCAGCTTGGCCTAACTCTTTGTAGACCCCACCTGATCCTAAGTAAGGAGAACAGAGGACTCCCATTTTTCTGACCAGCTTGGCCGAACTCTTTGTAGACCCCACCTGATCCTAGGCATTCACTGAGCTCCTTTGTTGAGGTGGTGATAGGTGGCCAAGAAGGTGTGAAACAGCTTGGGCTGTGTTTAGGGAGCTTCTGCTTTGGCCAAGCCTTTGAGAAGTGTAACTCATGTTTTTCATCTAAAATCCTGAGAAGGAATTTCTAGGCCAGGAAAAGGGAGTCTTTGCTTTCACCGTGCTGACCATGAGGGCTCTTGTTTGTGTGTGCAGTTCATCAGAGTGTTGGTCCTGGATTCATTTCCTTGACTTTTAGGAAGAGAAAGAATAGATGCTTATTTAACAAATGTCTACTTCCAGGCAGTCATGAATCACAGGATTTTTTTTTTTTCCTAAAAGTGTGCAGATAGGCTTTGCATTTAGACTCAGATTTAATGTTTTTAACCATGGCCCACTCTATTAAAGTTTAGTATCTGTCCAAATTACACTGCTTTCCTTTTTAACTACTGCTGAAGCCGTGCTTCGAATAACAGATGCGGAATATTGTCGTCCCACTGTCGCACCAATTGCTCATTGTTCTGAGAAGGTCACATCATAATTCATTAACAATAATTATTCCCTGGGTACACCTTGCACTTCTTCACTCAATTGCTTCATTAACTTGTGAGTGAATCTCGCATTCACCGCTCCAATCAATGAAGATATATTTATAATGTACAAGTGGATGCTATTAGTTACAATATATTAACTGCCTAATTTAAAATAGAAAAGCTATCTTTATGAAGGGCAATTAACCACTAAGTGTAATTGATAATTCACGTACCTGTGATTAGGAAAGACAAATAATAAGAAAGAAATGAATCGCCTGCGTTATTGAAGAAGACACTGGCATGCAGTTTTAATGAGCAGAAGGGCTCTTTGGGTCAGGACTGGATCTCTAAGAATCCTTTGGTGGAAAGCTCATCATTGGTTGACTTGCCTCGAGGTGGTTTTGGTGTTTGCCCCAACCCATTGGGATCATCTTCTCCAGAAAAGGAACCCGCCAAGCTTTGTTGTCTGGAGAATCAATGCAGGGGCTTTCCTAATAGACAAGTCCTTTTTCATCCTAAGAGGGGAAAAAAATGTAATAATATTTCCATAGAATTTATAAACCTAGCCCCAAACTTACCTAGGTATCTAAACCTATATTAGCCTAGGGCCTCAAAAATAATTATGTACAAATTCACACTAATCCTGACAAATCGGGCATTTTAATGTATTTGAGGAGCTGAATGACAGCCCCTTTGTCAAATATTTTTTAGAAAATAGCAATATCTTCTCAATGCCTCTGATATTCCATGGCCACTTTGAAATCCATTGATCTTCCAAGCAGCTGACAACTCATCCTTGGAGAAGAGGCCTTTTTGTGACATCCCAGTAGGTCACCACAGCTTGAGTCTTGCATGAGATTGCCAAGTACCTATCCATGGGAACTGTGTCCTTGGGTCTGGGTGCCTGGGGCCATGTTTCATCCCTTGGGAAGCCACTTACCAGTAAATGTTTATTAATGAACCAGTAGAAGTGCCGTATTTGTCAGGATTACCCACCAAGTAACAGCAGAGGTGTTCTGTGAGACGTTCAGTGATCAATGTAACTGAAGCTGCTCCAGTGCTGGCATCAACATCACTGCACCTATCTGGCCTCTTACCTGGAGTCTGCAGAGGTGCAAGGCCTTGGTGATACCTCCAGCAAGTGGTCAGTAAGTGGAAAGATGAAAATCTAGATTAAAATGCCAATAGCCAGTGGTATCACACCAGCTCCTCTACTCATGGCTCTGCAATGCCTTCAGGTCATGTGTGTCTGCATCCAGGGACTGGCTTAAAGCAAAGGAACTGGGGTTTGGGTGGTTTTTGATATGTGAAGAGATTGTGGTATCCCAGGGATGGTGGTCATCACCTCTGCTGCCACGTTCAGTTGAGCTCTCTGCTATGGGAGGGCAGTTCCAGGCTGTGGCAAGTGCCCTGCATGTAGCATTGCAGAAATGTTTTGGTTGGAAAAGACCTTTAAGATCATTGAGTCCAACCACTCAGGCAGCTCTGCCAGGGCACCACTAACCCATGTCCCTCAGTACCACTGAGCTACACATCTTTTAAATCTCTGCAGGGATGGGGACTCCAGCACTGCCCTGGGCAGCCTGGGACAGCCCTTGACAACCCTCTCAGGGAAGACTTTTTTTTTTTCCCCCCTGATATTCAACCTGAACCTCCCCTGGTGAATCTTGAGGTGAGTTCCTCTTTTCCTGTCGCTTGTTTCTTGGGAGAAGAGCTTGACCCTCCCAGGCTCCAGCCTGCTCTCAAGGAGTTGTCAAGAGCCAGATGGTTTCCTCTGAGCTTCCTTTACTCCAGGCTGAACAAGCACAGGTCCCTCAGCTTCTCCTCACCAGACCCCTGCTCCAGCCCCTTCCCCAGCTCCGTTGCCCTTCTCTGGCCACGCTCCAGCCCCTCAATGTCCTGCTGGGAGTGAGGGGCCAAAACTGAACACATGAAAATTGTGAGTGTAGTGCCCAGAATCAATAGATTTAAGGCATGCCTTGGTCACGGTAAGGGGTCCTGCTCCTGCTCTGGTGTTTGCTCTTTGTGATTTTATTGTAATTATCAGAGTTACGGATGGGACAGCAAAGCTGATACTCTTAGCTGCTTTTTGATGTCTGGTTAAGCCCCGTGTTGCTTTTACTCCACAGGATCAAAGCATCTGGTCTGAAGCTGCGATTCTGCACCAACGAGACCCAAGCGACCCGCGAGAAGTTTGTGAAGAAGCTCCAGGGCTTGGGCTTTGACATTTCCGTGGCTGAAGTCACTGCCCCAGCGCCAGCAGCCTGCTGCATTTTGAAGGAGCGTAGCCTGAGACCACACTTGCTCGTGCACAATGGTGGGACAATGCTGCAGCAGATGTTGGGACACGGGACGGGGGGGACAACTCGAGGAGATGTGGGCATTTGTGATAGAGTAGTGAATTCCCATAGCTTGTGGTGGGAAGAGCTCCCAGCTTTTGTTTTCTTACAGGCAAAGCTTTTTCTTCAGTCGTGAGACTCTGGAATAAACCTTAGTGGTCTGAGCTGAGCAGCATGGTGAAGGCACAGAGTTGTGCTGAGGATCAGCAAGTGCACAGAGGAGTGTGCTGTTTAACCACAGAGACTAGGAGATAGCTGAGGTCTTGTGCAGGGCAACACATTGTCTTTGTTAGAGCTTTTAAATTTAAAGTGTTTTTTTTTTTTCCTGTAGAATGTGGGTATGGAAAGAGCAGGTGGATCCTGCCCTCGCTGTTACATGTTTTCATTCAGCTACCCAAGAGGTCTACATACCTGGGTATAACAAGCTGAGATAAACCATTTCTACTTAGCTCTCTATTGTATTTTTCTCTTTGTTGTAGGACAGATGAAAAGCAGGACCTGGGCAGGAATAGAAGGTGTCTGAAGAACTGTTGATTCAGACTTGGGTTTAAAATAAAATATTTTTAATGTGTTGTGGAGTGAATGAGGGGAAACACAAGTCTAGGGGGAAACCATCAGTTCCCCTGGGATCTGAAATGGTAAAGGATTTGTGGATGTATTTTTCTTTCCTTCCTTCTGTAGATCTTGTCCCTGAATTTGCAGAGATTGATAAAACAAACCCAAACTGTGTGGTTATTGGAGATGCAGCAGAAAACTTCACCTATGCAAACCTTAATGAAGCTTTCCGAGTTCTGATTGGGATGGAGAAGCCTGTTTTGATCTCCCTTGGAAGAGGGTGAGTTAAACACTGTCTCTCCACTTTTTTTTTTTGTAATTTCTACCATTGTCGTGGTAGTTAATAGAGGCCAGATATCAGCGTGAGCATTTGCAATACCAGCTTCTAAGCAGTTAATCTGTGTTTGAACCAGGAGGCTGATCTGCTCATGTGTCTTGTCAGTGAAGGGTCCTCCATGGGTAATTCAGTTATAACTTGGCCTGAGTCACTTATTTGTAGCAGCTTTTAGAGAACCTGGAGATTCCCTGGTGTATAAGCACAGCAAACACCAGCCTCCAACCCTTCAAAGTCAGCGTTCAAGACTGAGCTAGACCTTGATGAGACAATCCACGTGTTTGCAGGTGGTGGTGGGAGGGTTACATAGCTGTGGGTTTGTAAGCTGCTAGGGAAAGGAATTTTGTTGCTTGAAGAGCATGTCTGAGAGCCTCGTAAAAAACCCATAGGAGTCATGGAGAGTTTGGATTTGGATGTGTGTGATCCCACAGTGAACAAGATTTCTGAGAGGCTGATGGGATTATAGGCACTGCTTGTCTTTTTGTCTTTGCCCCTGCAAGATCCCAGAGATGAGAGCTATTGGTTTAACTGCTGCCTGGAGCAGTGTGTTCCTGTCTGAACTGACAAGAAATGTTTTTTAATAGTGAAATAAACCCAAAACAAGCAAACAAAAAAAAATCCATTGGGCCATGCTTGGGTTAAGGGCTGTTAGTGTGGATTTGGGATGGTTTGATCTTCCAGCATCCTCAAGTTACTAACAGTGAGGTGGATGAAGTGATCCAAAATTCTCTTTCAGCCAACAATCAACCAGGCTGCTTCTTCCAGGTTCAAATCCTGCCCACATTTGTAGTGGTTGGGATATTTATCCTGGATGTGGCTAATGGCCTGTGTGACGTAAATGACTCTGTGCTATTTGAGTGGTACTTCAAGGTGTGAACGTTGGTGACAGTATCTCTGCAGGTTAAGTATGAAAATGCCACACATGAGGGAGCACGTTCATGCTGGTGGCTGGAGAATTGCTCCAGGTGAGGAAAAAGAAGCCTGGAGAGTTCTTACTGGCTAAGAGACAACACTACCAATCTATAGTAGTTGCATTGCACAAACTCCACCCAGACTATGTTGGAGATGGGGGTAGATGTTCCTCTGGATGTGAGTAAAGTGTGGTGGTGGAGAAGCCTTAAGGAGGGAGCCCAGGGACATACTGATGGCCTGGTGTGTATGGTGAAGACCTGCAAACACAACTGTGTTTTTAAAGTGACAGATCAAATGTTCTGATAGTTTGAATATCAAAAGACAATTTTTTAAAATCATTTTCTGAACATTGAAGGTAAATTTTGACCTCTTACTTTCACATGCAGGAAAAATGCAGTCAAGGGATTTGAGTGTTTTCTTAAAGCCAGTTCAGGTAAATGTCTTCTGAGATCTTGAACAGGTTATTAACGCAAGCGCTGAATAAGGACAGATCCCAATGGCCTTGAAGGAGTTGCTCTTAGCTGTTGTATGATGTATGGGCTTAAAAAGACTGTTTAGCTTGAGGAAACTGTAGTGACAACTTTGTTCAGTAGACTGTAATGGGCATGAAAACCCTTCTTAGTTTGTGGGATATTGATCCAGCTGGGTAGAACTTACCAGGGGAAGGAGCAGTGAAATCCATTGCATTGCTGTCCCTGATGCTCACGTTCTGGTCCTACAACATGGCTGAAAAATCCTGACTGTGCCTCAGAAGGATAAGGAGAAGATAAGGGGCTAACGTATGGAAAATAACCAAGTTTCGTGCTGTGCAATAGCATCTTTCAAAATGAAATATAGAATCAACCTTCATTTAAGATTTGCCACGGGATCAGTGCAAAAATGCCTTTGTACCCTGTGCATATGAAAGTGTTTTCATTCATTGATGTAGACAGCTCTAAAACAGACCCACTGTTATTCTTTTGAAATGTTATCTTTTCCTTGAAAAAATACAGTTTTGGTTTTTTTTGGATGCTCTGAGCTCAGTTTTTACCACGAGTGTATTTTTACCCAAATGATCAATCATGAACCAAATGTGAACATGAGTTCTGAATGAGTTACCCTGGTAGCTGACTTCTCTAAAAAGGGAGATCATAGATTGGATGAATTGCTCACCTAACTAGAGAAGCCTCCTTGATGCAAAGAGCCATATACCAAAACCAGCCACCAGCCAGCTGTGTTTTTACCCTACAGAGTCAGTGTAATTGGGTGGACCTTGACAAGGTGCCTACTTGGGGCGAGCAGGTTGAATTTTTGGTTGAAGTTTTAGTTCATTCCACAGAAAACAAAAGTGTCAAGAGTCACTGGAGCAGAATGCCCTCCTCCTGAAAATGGAGTGATTTACATTTAGCATCTGTTTTGGGCTGAGAGTGGGAATTGCCTTTGTAATTTCTTCTGTCATGCCACTGTCAGAAAATTAAGCTGTTTACGCTAGACTATAGAAGGTTAATGGCTGTTCTAGCAAAGGTCAAGTGGTCATTTTAAAGGGAGGCTGTGCTGAATAATCGAAAATGGCAGAAGGATAAGGCATAAAATCTTAACTGACTGCTCATCCTACCTTTTTTCCAGTCACATAGAAACCTGTCTTTGCTCTCATCAGAAAAGCTTGGAAGACCCGAGTTAATGTGAATTGCTATTGCCAAAAAAAACCCATCTGAAAGATGCTAACTAATTTCACGAGCTTCATGGCAATAGGAACACTCTTTAGAAGGAACAAAAATTAGCATGGAGGGCTTTCTTAATCCTGATAAACAGTGCCCTGGCTTCCCTCACATGGGAGGCTGATGACAAGCAGTGACGGTCAACTGTTTGGTGTCCCCTTCTAGATGTACTGAAGAAGGTGTTGGAGTTGCTGGTTGGTGCCAGCCCTCATCTTGTAGCTACAGAGGGGTCTCTGTTGCTGATTAAAGGAAGAGCAGTGTAACTTCTGTCCTTTGTGGGCAGCTAGTACTCTGTGCAATAAAATACAGCCTCAGTTCATCCTTGATATAAGCTGGTTGAAATGCCTTTGAACCAGTGGAGTTGTGTCCCAGATGGCCATCCGGTCTGAGATCTTTTCCCCAGCACTGCACGGTACTGAGCCCGTCCTTTACTTAATTCCTGGTGTTAAATTAAGGCTCCCAGAGTTTCTGATGAGTTGACTCTTTGTTGCAGCCAGATGGACATCTGTATAGGCACAGAACTAATAAAATGTGGTTTCTTTGTATTTAACTGCCATTTCATTGGAACTTTATCACTTTCATTTCCAGACGCTACTATAAAGAAACCGATGGTCTGAAACTTGATGTTGGAGCATATATGAAGGCATTAGAGGTATTTTATAGCTTGCATTATGCTTACTCACTCCATGCACCTTGTTAAAAGAGTAACTGGCATAAATCTGGGTCATCTTCTGTAATTACTCACCTTGGTGGAGGAAGTTTCCAGAGATTGAAACTCATTTGTTGCATTCTAAGGACGGGTGGATTCGTTTTGTCTCCTGTCTTTGTTCAATTTTGTTTTTTTTTTTAATTATTTAAAATGTGAACTTTTACCATTGTGGTACCTTTCTTGGAAATGAGGCCCTTGAAAGAAGGAGTCGGAAAAGAAAAAGACGGAATATTGTCCGTGAGATACCCAAGAAAAAAAAATGAAGTTCTGGTTTATGTTTGGTGTAGAGGTGTTAACACAACCCTTGCCCTTAACAGTTCACAGCGAGAGGCCCTTATTCAGCAAGATACAAATGCCAGGTGGTTAAAGAAATCCTCTACATCTCTTAAGACTTTCCAGTACCCTTCATCATTTCTTACATGGGATATTTGCTATTTCTTTTAAGAGTGATGCTCTTACAAAAATGGGCAGTACTGGAGCTGAGTCTGGAGGACGCAGAAGGTTTGTAACCTGAAATGTTTCAGGAGGACTTTCTCTCCTGAGAGAAGACATTAACCACTTCTGTTACCCAAATTCTGATATGCACCTTCACCCCCTAATCCATTGTGGTATTTAAGGGCAAAAATCAATAATCACACACTTTTATACAATTGACTGGAGTTGAACAAATCCTTTTTCTGATCAGCATTTTTTGTGTATCTCCTATCTCTCTTTTTTTCTAGTATGCTTGTGATGTTCAAGCTGAAGTGGTGGGAAAGCCATCAAAAATGTTTTTTGAGTCAGCCTTAGCAGAAATGGGAGTTCCACCAGAGCAGGTAAGGTTTCTGATGCTGTGACCACTGGCTGTGCCACGTAGCAGTGCCCACTGATGCTTTTTTTTTGTTTTGTTTTTCTGGTTTCCTATCTCTTCATGGAAAGCAGTAAGAAGAGGTTGAAGGGAATGACTCCAGGAGGACACAGTATACTTTAGGTGGATATACAAATACTGCTTTCCAAACTTGGTGTGTTATAGAAAGTGCAGAGAAATATTTGTATTCAGGATCTTCCTATGAATTACTTGAAAGGAGAGAAAAAGGAAAATGGTTGAAAAAACATTGCAGAGGGAAGGGGAAAAAAACCCATGCTTGTTCATTCTATCAATTACTGTGAAGCAGGCAAGAGAACCAATCGCCAAGAGAGTAAACGCTGCCAGACAGGGACCTGCTGAATTTCTTCTGCCCTGTTTGTATTTCCTACCCTCCTGAAAGGCATGACATTTTTTTGTCTGCTTTTTTGAGAGTTTTTTGACTACCTGCTATTTCCCTTTTCATTCCCTGTGTCTGTCTCTGCTCTGACTTGTGCCCTCCATACATGTACCCAACTGAGGGTCTTCCATCCCTCTACTCTCTGCTGTGGTTTCTCCTTCTATTTCTACTCCTTTGTTGTGCTTTCTTAGTCACCTTCCTCCCAAACCATATAGCTCAAAACAGCATGGACTTCTGCTGTGAAATTCCTTTATTTGGAGGCTAAAGAGAACAATACAAAAGAATAAAAGTTAGGTTTCCCAAAGAATGATGGAAGTTCTTGTGCCTCACAAGATGAGAGGACCCCCAGTGCCTGGCAGTCCCTTTGGTGACTGGAGGCTGCAGCATGGTGGAATTGCAGTCCAAATGTTACTTTTTTTTCCTTTGTCACAGTGTCTACCTTCTTTTAGTAAAAAGGAAAGGCTGGAATAAAATATTTTCTAGTTTAGGTGAAAGAGAAGCACTGACTGACCCCAAGCCTCCTCCCCTGTGATTGGATTCATCACACTTTCCAGAAACATGCTGAATGTGTGATGCTCCCTCCATCACTTAGTACAGCCCATTTTTTTTCCCCCTCTCAGTAGCTGTGCCCAGATCTTCTTTCTTGATTTGTTGTTATGACACACTGGACATAAGGATGAGCATGAGGGGACTCACAGGCAGCAGTGAATTACAACGTAATAATTCCATCAGGGGGTTTTGGTGACATTATAAACAACAGGAGTGAAGTTTAGGTGGCTTGCAGGTCCCTAGAGCCTGGAGATGAAATTATGGCCCTGTAATTCAGTATGTGCTTGAGTTGTGCTTTATTATAGAGTGGGGAGATGGAAAAGGCCTGGTAGGCCATCTAATCCATCTCCTCCTCCATGCAGGAGGGTTCCCTGCTCAGCATTTATTAATGTTTTGTTCAGAGTAGTTTTCAGGGAGCCAAACAACTGCTCTTCTCTAAGGGGACAGTGGTCCCAGCCGAGCAGGTCTCGTGATGCATCTGAGGATGCTTCCCTTTTAAACTGCATCTCCTTATTTCTAGCTTTACAGTGCAAACAGCTGCCTTCCTGGATATCTTCTCCCTCCAATTACCTCCAGATTTGTTATCGTTCCAGTAGTTGTGTCTTGCTGGAACTGTGGTTAGCTCTCAGCAGCTTCCCTTGTGTTTTGATCCCTCCATCCCCTAAGCCACTGCAGTGCTCTGGTCTGTAATTACTCCTTTGTCAGAATCTTCCCAGTAACAAGATAGTTCAGCCTGAAATGTAATGTTCCAGGTACAGCCATGGCAATTGCTCAATCCTTTTATCCAACCAACAAACCCCAGGATTCAGTGGAGGCACAGAGTGTCATTTGGAGGAAAAAAAAATAGCTGGGGGGGAAAAAAGGGAATAAAATGAAAGAAAACAAACCACAGAGCACAGCCCTTGGATACCATTTGTGTAAATCAGATGCGTGAAGGTTTGTGTTTCCTTTCTGCTTATATCAGAACTGATCAGTGTGCAGGAGCAGGTGGGAAGATGTTATTTTTGAGACTTATGTCCTTGGGCAGAGTTGACTTTTTCCATAGTCAGGATGGCGGTTGTCCTCAGATGCTGTTTTGCCCAGCTCATGGTATCATAGAATCACAGACTGGTTTGGGTGGGAAGGGACCTTTCAAAGCCATCCAGCCCAACCCCCCTGCAGTGGGGCAGGGCCATCTGCAGCTAGAGCAGGGTGCTCAGAGCCCTGGCCAACCTCACCTGGGATGGTTTCAGTGATGAGGATGCCCATGGTGCAGAGGGAGGGGGATTATTACAGGGATGCAACAGGGCATCAGAATTCCAGTCTCAAAACTTTTGCCCCAGGAAACAGATTTGATTTAATACACCACCAAACTTGCAAAAATAGTCCCATAAGGTGAGCCTCAGTGAGTGGTTCCCATCAACTTCAGAAGGGCTTGGTTTGGGTACAGAAAAGCAGCAACAATCCCCAGCAGAGATTGTTTATTCTTTCTCTGCTACTTACCTTGGTACTGCCAGTGACTAACTTCATATTTTGACAGAGATCCCCCCCATATAGTTTCTTGTGTTAAATGCCAGCAATTTGTTGTAGTAATGTGTCTAGTCTGCAGGTATAATTTTAATGTATTCAGAGATTTGAGATGAAGGGAACATGTGCCTAACCAAGGAGCAGCTCAGTGGACATCACCACATAATGGCACCAGTCACTCCACACTTCCCACTGGAAAAAATAATCCATGCTGCTTGAGTTAAAACCTGGATCATGATGCACGTGCATAGGAGGAACAAATTGCAGCAGAGCAAGCTCCCTTAATTCTGACATATTTTCCTAACTTTTGAGTGCTTGACTTTGCAACTTTAATAGTCTTGGCAGCAGGATTTGTAGGTTGGTTTTTTCATCGTACGTTCCTAACCAAATCCCCATCCATGGGGTTCAGTGAGCTCCTCAGCAATGTGCTGGGCTGGGTTTTAATCTCTCCCCAACAAGCTGTGCTTCCCTGCCTTTGGAACAACATGACATGGACTGGTTTGACTTCCCTTGTACTTCTATAAAATGCTTGCCAATAACTTATTCCACCCGTGGAATGCATTTAATCCATACCATCATTAAACCAGTTTGGATGAGCTGTGCTTTTGAAAACATATTACAATTTCCTTTCACTGGACTTTTAATGAAAAATACTGTATTAATAAAGCTGTCTCACCCCAGCAAGGCTAGACAGTGGCAAATCTGAAATTTCTCAAGCCTCTTTAATCAATAAACTTATCACCAGTCGTTTCCCTTGATAGCTGCTTCTTACCAAGACCCTGACTTTGCCTTCTGCCACTGAGCTGTTTTCAATGTGCACTTAGAAATAGGAGGAACTCCCCAACGTCCAATTTCCATTTTAACCTTTCCTCAATGGCCTAGAAATAACAGATTGCTGGTATTACTCTAATAGATTGGAAATTTAAACCTCTTAGAGGTAACCAGACCTATCTTATGATTCAGTAATATGACCAAGAATAACACATCTTAAAGGTTACTGAAAGGCCTAATTCATGTGTTTTAAGGCAGCTGTAACAGTGGATGATTTTTACAGCTTTACAATAAAACTTAAATAATGTTAAGGTTCCGGTAGTTTTATATAATCATAAAAAAAGTTCTCTCTGTGGCAAATTGGCCTGCTTTAATGGGACTTATGGCAGGTCATACTGGAGTGCATAAACTACTGGTAGTTAACCAATTCCCAGTTCTGCCACCTGCAAGCCCTGGGTGGGAGTTAGTGGTGCATGAGAGCAGAGGGAGGTCACCCCGAGGGTGGCACAGAGGACCTGCCACCGTGCTGGCATCCCCTCCCTGCTCACTGGTTGTTGATTTTTTTCCCATCTCCAAAAGAAAAGTCAAGTGGCCAAGTGAAGTTTTGAGTCCTGCTGAAAGGTGATTGAAACCAGTCTGGCCCTGCAGCCTTTGGAAATTGGTTTTAGAGGTATTTCTTTGTTTCACCTGCTTTCTTGGACAGCTTCTCCTGGTTCAGAGGCCATGTCAATGCTCTTTGTGTTTGATACTTGCACAGATAGTAGTTCCAAGTCAGAAACATAATGAACACTAACACAGGATCCTGAAGCCTTGGAGATTACCTGGTGGGCCAAGGAGACTAGGGAGAAAGGGAAATGCATCCTATTTGTTGTGTAAAGGAGTTGAATACATTAATTCAGATTTTGTGTATAAGCTTTATTTCCTTAAGTCCTTGGCCCATTTAACTTGATAAAGATTATTAATCCTCTAGCAAAAATGTGTTTAGGTATAAATACCTTTGTCTCTAGAGGCATTCACTGAGTTAAGCAGCGAGTTAGCACACTGCCTTCTCTGCATCTCTGTTTGCATCCTCCACAGCCTGCAGCCTCCTAGGAAGCACTGCACTGCCACACCAGCAGAGCTGGGTTGTACAGAACATTTTCATCTCTCTGCCTCCTTCATTTCCTTACTCTTATCATCCATGTTTCTGTGATTTCAGCGAATGCTGAAATGTTGCTTGCAGACAAAAAAATACCTAAGGTTCCCACTTGCCACCTTACCAGCATCTCTGAAGGCTTATTAGTGTTGGTTAGTTCTTCTCCTCACCTCTGTTCAGCTCCAGTTCCATGACCCTGACAACACCAGTAAGATTGACTGCGATGGTGATCTCTGTGCCACAGACACTTGTCCAGTGGGGATTATATTGTGCCTTCCCACCCCCAAATCCTCGGAGGTCAAGTTCAACTCTATTATCACGGCTGCTCTGGGTTGAGTTTGATGGGGACTCTTCAAGAGCAGAGGCTTCACTCGGCTCTGGCACGCGTGACCTTATGCTGCATGTGTGCAACCACACTCACTGTCTCTCTCCAGCTATATGGTTTAGGAAAATATACTTTGCACCCATCTTAATTCTTTGGTGATTTGTCTTAAAACCAGCGAGACCGTTTTGCTGCGTTTTTTGCTCTCCTTTTTAGTAAATTTTCAGCAGCTCTAAAAAAAAAAAGTAACTTCTGTCGAATAATTGAAGAGATTAAGGGTGTGATCCCTGTGTAAAATGTGAACACAAATGGGGCTCTTTTAATTCTTGCTTTCAGCGGGTATGTGACCTTTCAGCTTTATATCTTTCTCTCTCTTCTTACCATAGTGCAGGCAGAGGGGAAGTTAAACCCAGGTTTGACAGGTAGAGGGTTTTTTTTTTATTTCCCTTGACAGCCCACCTTTTGACCTCTATCTTCTTGCCAATGATTTTTTAAATCCTAAATGATTTGGGAATAATTGCTCCTCCTTTAGTGATTATTGCCCTTCACCGATAGTAAATCTGTGAAATCCCCAGGGGCTGGAGTACATTTTTGTATGTGTATGCCACAAGCTGGCCTGGACAGGCATCGCTGCTCATCTGCAGCTGCACTTGCAGAGCTGCTGGGCATCTTTGTGCCAAAACTTGCCTGCATGGGGTAAAATACAGCCCTCGGTGAGCAAGTGAGGGCTTGGTGGGCTGCCCTGCTCTGCCCTTTCCTGCGTTTGGAAGAAATTCATTTTTAGGGTTATGATGACCCAAGATTGAAATTGCCTTTACTTCAGAAATCTCATCCTGAACATCTGGGTTCAGGCTGAGCCAAGGGCGTGTGGGTGGAGGAGGGCAGATCTGTTCCTTGCAGGACCATTCCCTCTACCCCTCAGGGAGGCATTGGAAGGAATTCGATAAGAACAGTGGATTAGAAACTACTAAAGCCAGTGGTTGAGAATGGTTAAATATCTCAAAGCAGCCTGGGGGGAACTGAGTAATGGTGGTTGACTGGGAGTGGTGCTGCAGGGTTCTTTGCAGCTTTGCATGTCACACTGGGATCATTCTGTTTTCCTCCTCTGTGTACAAATTTACTAATTTTTGAAAAAACCTCATTGTTTTCTTCCCCTTTTGTGCTGGATTGCTTGTTCGGAGGAGTGGTAAGGAAAGGTGAACTATCTACAAAGGAAGGCATCTTACTAGAAACACAAACATCTCCATGAGCAGAGCGGATAAAGAAAATGGCCCAATAATGAAAGGATGGAGAAGTCTGAACCTTCCTCCATTGTGGGGTGGCTTTGAAGCGCTTTGTGAGCAGAGAGCTGGAAAGGCAGAGCTTACCTGTCCCAAAGCCTGCTGCTGCTCATGCTTTCCCTGGTTCTGACCCCTCTTGGTCACAAGTCCTTATGTCTCTCTCAAAGCTAGTCCAGCAGTGACTTTTCTGAACAGAATCATGGAATGTCTTTGCTTGGAAGAAACCTTTGAGATCATCTAGTTCAACCTTTGACCCAACACTGCAAACTCACCACTAAACCATGTCCCTGAGCACCAGGTCCATGCACCACTTAAATGCCTCCAGGGATGGTGACCACCACTGCCCTGGGTGGTTCCTGATATCCAGCCTAAACCTCCCCTGGTGCAGCTTGCACCAGTTCCATCCTCATGTTGAGATGGAACTTCTTGTGTTGCAGTTTGTGGCCGTTGCCTCTTGTCCTGTCCCAGGGCACCACTGGAAAGAGCCTGGCCCCTTCTTGACCCCCACCCTGCAGATATTTGTAACCATTCATCAGATCCCCTCTCAGGCTTCTCTTCTCCAGGCTGAACAGCCCCAGGGCTCTCAGCCTTTCCTCACCAGAGATGTTTCAGTCCCTTCAGCATCTTTGTAGCTATAATTTATCCAAGATCTTGAAGGGAGGACCTCTGAAGTGGGTGCACGTGCTGCCTGTTTTCATCAGACACTTGGGGAAATCTCAGCCCAGCCAGAAGCTCTTTTCACAGTTAGATTTTTTTTTTGTTGGTGATCTACTCAATTGCATTTATTAGCATTTGCACAGGGCTAAGTGGACTGTAAGGTGAACCATGCTAGGCCTGTACGTATCCTATCCCATTGTGCCAAAATCAATACATTTGGTTTTGCAGTGATTTTTTTCCAAATTTCTGTCTCAAGCCAAACACAGGACGGGATCAAGCTCTGCAAAGCTGCAGTGATCACAAGCTTAAGCTTTTGACTGGCTTTTAGAATACCAATTTTAAGGAAATGCCTTAAAAGTTAAGCTTAATTCAAACTGCTTGGAGCATAGCATCAATGCATCGCTGAAAACCACCTAAATTTCAGCGTTTTCTTTGAACTGTGCCAAATCCCTTTGATTTTTGTGGTTGCTTGCAAACTGTGCAGGTGTGTACTGCACTAGCACATCACTCGAGGAGCTGTAGCACGGATTATAGTCGAGGCAGGGTGACTTTTCATCAATGGCATGACAATGTGATCTTGTTTCATTTCTCTGGTTGCAGCGTTAGCCATCAAATCAAGCTGCTTGCTATGTCAGAGGCGCGTGATGTATGGCAGGGCTAAACTTCACCTGAGTGGGGGTTTATTTTTGGTATTTCATCTCCCCGACAGGCCATCATGATCGGGGATGATATCGAGAGTGACGTCGGAGGTGCCCAGCGGTGTGGGATGAGAGCTCTGCAAGTGAGGACAGGGAAGTACAGGTCAGTGCACACCCGACACCCTGTGCCCCACAGGGCAGAGAGGAGAGAACAGTAGGTAATCAGTTCTGTGTTTAATTTTCTGACCAATGCCACCACACCCTAACTTCCACCCAGCACATCCATTCCTGCAAGAAGACTTACTGGTTGGGACCTCACACAGGTTCAAAGCAAGTGCCCAAGACCTGGTTTGGAACCTCATGATCATTCAAAGGGAATGCACGAGACCTGGTTTGGAACCTCATGAGCATTCAAAGGGAATGCACAAGACCAGGTTTGGAACCTCATGAGCATTCAAAGGGAATGCACAAGACGTGGTGTGGAACCTCATGAGCATTCAAAGCGAATGCACGAGACCTGGTTTGGACCCTCATGAGCATTCAAAGTGAATGCACAAGACCAGATTTATTCATTTTTTTCATTCCTTTTCCAAATCTTCTCCCATGGGCGACACAAGTTCACTGTCGGCGTGCGCTTGTATTTGTTGTCTGCACAAACTCCTCCTTGTGCAACCCTTAGGCTCGGGTGGATGATGATGATGATGATGACAGTTTCATTTGCAAAATGCAGTTTGGGAAAACACCATGTGTACGAAAGCAGCAAGAAGGGAGAAGTCTATTGCCTTTGATCTTTTAGAGGAATATTTTCTTCGAGATTACTGCTGCAATTTTTTCATCACAGTGCAGGGAACTGGTGTGTTTCTTGGGTTGTGCTTGTTTTGCTTTTTGGTTTGTTTCTTGCTGCTGCCTGCAAGTGTTGTACACTCGATAAAAGACGTGTCTGAAACTTCTAGCAGGGTTGAGATTATAAAATTAGACTGTCGACTCGGTGATCTCTGTGGGTCATATCTCACAGCTTTCTGAAGGACTCCATATGTCTGCCATTTCCTCCAGACATGTATTCAGCACTGAGATGTCTGGAATGTGAGAGCTGTTTCTCCACTTCTCATCTTCCCAGAGTGCAGGCTTCTGCAGGCTCACTCGTCTCTTCCAAATGACCTGTCAAACCCTTCTCCATGCAGATGTCTTCATGGTTCTGTGCATTCACTAACCCAAGTGCTACCTTCCTGCAGGTACTGATAGGAGACCTGAGAGCATGGCCCAGGGCTGACTGGTGCTTTGTGATACAAAACTGGGAGGAGTGGCTGATACACCGGAAGGCTGTACATCCATTCAGTGAGATCTGGACAGACTAGAGTTGGACAGAGAGGAACCTAGATAAGTTCAGCAAGAGAAGTGTAGGATTCTGCATGTAGGGAAGAATAACCACAAGCACCAGTACAGGTGAGGGCTTGACCTGCTGGAAAGCATCTCTGTAGAGAAGGACCTGGAAGTCTTGGAAGTTCTGTCTGAGCATGAGATAAAATTTTCTTTGCCATGAGGGTGATGGAGCCTGGCCCAGGCTGCCCAGAGAGGCTGTGGAGTCTCCTGCTCTGGAGAGATTCCAAACCTGCCTGGACAATGTGATCCTGGGCCCCCTGCTCTGGGTGACCCTGCTGGATGGAGCAGGGAAGTGCCACCAGATGATCTCCAGAGCTCCCTTCCAACCCCCACTGTGCTGGGATAAAAAATGAAGCCATCATCTGATGCTGAGGCCAGGTTAGGTTTGAGGTCAACTGAAGCTGAGTCTCCAAATGCAGTGCAGACATCAGTCCCTACATTTAATGTTTGAATTCCATCACACTCAAAATGTCCTCTTAACCATAACCATGCCTCTTGTAGTAGACATGGTTCAGCAACACTGTCTTTTGACATACTTCATATTTTTACTTTAATTTTATTTTCAAATTCTGAGATTGCAGAAGCAGGGAATTCTCTTTTTGGGAGGGATGCAGCAAGTGAGAGTGGTGCTTGCCATACACTTTCTGAAAAGTTATTTTGTTGGCTTTCATGTCAATCTCTTTCTCAGTTTTCCTTTTAGTTTGTGTAAGGATGAAATAACACCCAGTGCCTTAGTTCTAATGGACCAGTAAGTGATGATTTCTGAGAAAAAAGGACAGAAGGGAGTGAATTGTACTACGTCTATTTTTCCATCTTTAAGGTAGTACATCTCAAAATCAGTTATCTGTCTGAATAAAGCTCAAAAAATCCCAAAGATTAAAAAAGTAAGTATTTATTTTGACCTCTTGGGATTATTTGTCTGCAATCTGGGTGATGCCATTATTTTTTTTCAAGGAGAAAATAAGCATTCAATGATTGATTTTACTGGCAGCACTTTGTGAATCCACATCTTAATGTCACACGGGTACCAGTGTGCAGAGGTTTCTCTGCAGAGGGAGGTAAATTACACCTTTGCTAATGAACAAATATTTCCCAGGACATAATTTGCCCATCAGAAAATATACCACAGGTGAAGATGCATCCCAACTGTTCGGACATCTGACTTAAACTGGATATACACAGATATTTATATCTATAATCATATGCTGGATAAACATTTTCTTGTAGTTTCAAAGCTGAAAGGGAGTCATCAGCTGGTTTAGATGAGGGGGAAAAAAAAAGATTGTTTCCTCACTGTTAAGTTTCCTGTTTCAGTGTGGTGTTGCTGTTATCTGATGTTATTTGATGGCACTGAAGTGCAGAGGAGCCTCTCTCTAAATTGAGCACGTGGTGCTGTGGGCAACTGTGAGTAAAATGAAACAGCTCGTTTGCCAAGGGAGGTCAGAGATTTATGCATTTGTGAAAAAGGCTGATTTAGGATACAGGGAGAATCAAACCACGCCGCGAGTACTGGAGAAAGACAGCAAAAAAAAACCCCAAGTGAATGAAAACTGATGGGCGAGATAAATTAAAGCCAAAAACTGTAATTATTGTATGGCTGGTTTAGGTTCAAGTCAGCTATGTGAGATTATGCACAGGTCCTCCCTCTCTTTCACTCTTGCTGATCCAGAGCTGTGTGCTACACCCAAGTACCTCTGGATGGCACCGTTAGTACGTTCGCTTCGTTATCAGCTCCAGCTTCAGGACCTTCCCCCAGAGCTAAAGCTGTTTTGGCAAAAGAAGCACAAAACCAGAGTTTTTGGTAGTGCAGTGGAATTTCTACACATCGCAGATAAGGAGAGTCTCGGGGCACGGGGGGGTCACCCCCAGTAGAGTTGTCTCTTGTTTCTACATCCGTGAGCAGTTTGTTTCCACCACGACAGCGTTGCCTCGCTTCAGCAAAATGGGTGCAGAGCTGCTAAAATAAAAAATAAGCCAGGAGCTATCCTGAGGAATTGTTGCAGATGCATTTCCTAGTATAGAATTGTAGAATGGTAGGGGTTGGAAGGGGCCTCTGGAGATCGAGTCCAACCCCCCTGCCAGAGCAGGGTCATCCAGGGCAGCCCACACAGGAACAGAGCCAGGGGGGTCTGGAAAGTGGTCTCACTAGGGCAGAGTAGAGGTGGGGGAGAACCTCCTTCAGAATAACACTGGATACGGGGAAGTGACATTATTTGTACAAGTTATCCCAGGGGAAGACATTTTACACATTGTTGTGTAGGTCCAAGAGATCCTGTTGTACCCCACCATCCTCACCTGAATGCTGTCCCAGACTGGCAGATATCGTCATCTCCAGTGCACAAGTGTGAGCTGGGGAAGCTCTCCTTATTTCAAGGGTCAATGCAGTTTACATAAACATTTTTGAGGTCTGCTGCCCACCAAGGGTGTCACCGTAGCATAAAAGATGGCACGAGCCAAGGTTTACTGTACTGTTCATTGTATTTCAAAGGGACTTCAGTGATCTCATGCAGATCACAGGCTGCAAAACAACCTGGTGCATCTTAAAAGACATGTAGACATGGTTCTTAGTGACGTGGTTTAGTGGTGGACTTGGCAGTGCTGGGCTAGTGGTTGGCCTTAATGATCTTAAAGATCATTTCCAACCGAAACAACTCTATGATTCTATGAATCTGTGATCTTACTTGCTTTAACAAGTCAGAAGGAAAACTCCCTTTTGGTCCTGAAAGCCTTTTATGGAAGGTATTGGTTGACCTGCTGCTGCAGCAGAGGCTTTGGCAGTAGATAGGGGTGGACAGGTCTTGCACTGGTGCAGGAAGCTGATTTCTGCTTAGGAGCCTTTCTGGTGGTGTTTGTGTCGCGTGGCTCAGTGACGATGGGGATGGGTGCCAGCTCCCAGCTGAACTGAGGAACTGGTTTTGTGACTGTGGGTGGGGTCGGGGTGGTTGGCTTGGCAGGAAAGTCAAGGTCCAGAGGAGAAGCAGAAGGTGTGTGCATGGAGAGCTGAAGTAGCTCCAGGGCTGCCTCCCTTCCTGGGCTCTCTCCCTCCTGGCCTCTGCAAGGGCAAGTTCAGTGCTGGCTGCTCCCAGGGTGAGGTTCAAAGTGCAAATTAAGCTGCTGCAAAACCATTCAGTTTTACACCACTTTGCGTGGAGGTTCTGAAAGTTACCTCCTCTGTCTTGCTTCTTTTGGATCTTTAATAAATTTGTGCAGCCAGTTTCCTCTAGTATGACCAACTTTGCATGTTCCTCACGCCTGCATCTATACTTACCACCTCCCCTAAAGCACTTAATCCTCCAGCAGGACTTCTTTAGTTTAAGGGTGCCAGACCCCTGGCCCAGGCTTCCCAGAGAAGTTGTGGAGTCTCCTTCTGTGGAGAGATTCCAAACTCATCTGGTTAATCATCCACAAGGTCACTCTGGGTGACCCTACTGGATGGAGCAGGGAGGTTGGACCAGATGATCTCCAGAGGTCCCTTCCAACCCCCACCATTCTGTGACTGAATCTCAAGCATCGAGCTCTTTCTCAGGCATGGCATAGATTAGTCCATGAAATGTAATAAATCCTAACTGCAGCGTGGAATAAAGTTTCTGTTGGTTCAAGTCAGGGCAATAATGGGAAGGTGCAGGGGTAAGAGATGTGTTGAGTTGACCTCAGCCAGCATGGTTCTCTGACATGGGGTGAGTAGTTGGGTTGGCCAAGTAGAGCCTTTCTTAGGTGTAAAATTCAAATGCGAAGCATCACTCTGGTCTCCAAGTTTGTCCACCCTCAGTTTGTCCCATCTGCAGGACGGGTCAGGTCAGATCAGATCGTTGCTGCAGACTTTCTACGCCGAGAGGAAAAGCTGGTGTGAGATTTTTTTCAGCATTGGGAAATCTGACGCCGGTTACGAAGTTTCTGTGCACACCTATGTGGAGGCCCTCTGTAGCCAACATCTTTCCCAGCCAGGGAAGAACGTGTACTGGTCTCCCAGTGCAGGGTATGTGCTAATTCCAGTTGCAGCTAATTGGCTTTGACATCAAACCAATAATTTCCACAGTAACTATTGATTCTGCAGTGCTGAGTAATATCCTCGTTCCTCTTTGCCGCCTGCAAGTTAGAGCAGAGCAAAAGTATTTTGAGGCTTTTCCAGCTGCCTTCCCATAAAATTGGGAAGAGCTTTCGGGTGCATCAGTGCGTCAGATTGCAGGTGGCTCGTGGCAGGGTGGAAAAATTGCTTATCCCTTTCTCCTCGTTGTTATTTACAGGTCTTGCTTTGTAAGTAAAGAAGTTCCCATCTCTGGCGTGTGACGGTAGCCAGGAATATTCATGGTGGTGGTACCCACTGTCCCAGCTCGGCTGTGGGCTCCAGAATAATTTCAGAGTCTGGCAGTATGGGTTCATCAGTGCCCACGTAAGCTTTTCTTCATTTGATTAGGGATTTATCTCATGGCTGTGGTTGATATTGCAACACCCCTGAGCTGTCTTTGTTACAGACATGAAGGAGATGTTGCTGCCTTGGGTGTTCCTGTGTTGACAGGGGGGTTGGACTCGATGATCTCCAGAGGTCCCTTCCAACCCCAACCATTCTGTGGTTCTATGATACCCCAGGGATACAGGATAAAAGGATTGATGCCCATGAGAGCTGCCATCACTCTCCAGCTCTGCCACTGTTCTGGGAGAACTGGGTCAAGTTACTTCACATTGTCATTCTTCAGTTTCCCCACTTTATAATTATCCTCAAAGAATAATCATCCTGACTTTCTCAAAGTGACTTGTGATCTTTTCCTATTATCTGATTAAAGAAAACATACAGAATTTGTAACAGATTTCTAGGACACGGGCCTGACAGAAGGAAAATCCCGATGTGATCAAGACAAAAGCTGTGACTGAGGAAAACTCTCCTAGGCTGCCATCATCAACTGATTAAAGATTGAGGAAAAGCATGGTGGGCCCCTCTAATAACCTTCTCCATGAAGTTCTAAAATTATTCTTGAAAGAAAAGATATTCCCTCTGTAGATAAACTCACAACTGTCACCGTGTTAATAAAGGAAACCTCATGACCCTTTTTGCAAAGAAACGACCCCAGACAGAGTGGACCACAAGCAGCAGGCAGGGACACTGAACCAGAACCAGAGGTGCTTTGATGGTCTCACACTCCAGATACTTAAGCCTGTTTCAAGTATGACATGGAAAGACTTCCAACCCTTATTTACACTGTAAGAAACTGTCTTACAATTCCTGCTAGTTAATGTCTGAAGCAATGTTTGTGAAAGCCTGCTGGGAGCAAGCCAGAGAGCTGGTTGCAGTAGTCTTGTTCATCATTTATTGTGGATTCAGATCATGGTTTGCTCTGTCCACGTGAGGATCTTTACTTCTTTATCAACTTCTTGACCATAATTTGGTTGCTGCAGTCTTTGAATCAGCTCTGTAGAGGAAGTTGAGAGTATAGACTGCAGTGCCTTAGTGTAAACACATCTGACAACAGCCTTAACTTCTCCCACTACATTCAAGTGTCCAGATGCAGAAATTAGAGTTTTAGTACCTGGTACTCTGGGAACAATGTGTCTGTGAGAAGGTATGAGTTCTTGCTGCTGTGATGTGCTGTGATCATCCACTTTTCAGCATAGGGTGTTGCCAATCACGGTGCAAAATAATTAATCGCATTGGAAATACATTACTGTTGAACTACAAGTGGTGAGCTCGGGAAGCAGATTTTACCCTCTTGACTCTAAAAAATTAATCTTTTCTGTGCCTTGAATATTTCTGTTTCCTTAACTGAATGTAGCCAAGTGTTTAGTTTCCATAAAGTAACTGTTTGATATAAGAAATACCATTTGCATTAGATGATCATTGTAGGTCCCTTTCAGTTGGACTATTCTATATTCTGTTCTTCCATTCCATTTCTGTTCTGTTCTATTATGTTCTATTCTAATTCTGTTTTAGTTCTATTCTGTTCTGTTCTATTCTATTCCATTTTAGTTCTATTTTATTGTAAATGCAGATGATACCTGAGCTAAAACACTGGAAAGGAGCAAGGGGGAATAGAAAGTTATGCTACCTTGTAGCTAATGTGTAAATTTATTTTCAGTCTAAAAGAGAAATGGGTATTTGGGTGTTTTTGGTCTCTTTTTTTTTTTTTTAGCAGGTTAATTCATTCGTTGGTATGGTAATAAATGTTGAGGAGGCAGAATGTGCTCAGGATGTAGCTGTGCTGGGTGCTGTATTTGTGCTCCTGTGCTGCTCTGAAAACTTCAGTCTGATTATCAGAAGAGGTCGGTCTGTGATGAAAGTAGTGTCAAGGATAAATAAGGGAGGAATGTATCAGGTCAGGGAGGAAAAGCAATGTTACTCAGCAGTCTCGACAGCTCTGCTCTCTACCTGTTTGAGGACTGACTTTTCCTTAGCAGCCCTACTCTAATCAGCCCTCATATCTCAAACGCGTATGAAAGGAAGCAAGTTGTATTTTGCAAATCAAGATGATAGCGACCACATCAGTCTGTGCTGCAGGTTTGTTTCCCCACTTGCTTCACATCCACACAGTGCCTGCAGTGGCAGAGATAACTGCCTTAAAAGTTTCCATTTCTTCTCTTCTGAAGTCACTAAGTAAAGGGTGTAAAGATGAGGAGGTGGTCCCATTATCTGCTACCAGAAGTAACAGGCAATGGGACCTGGGAGGGCACTGGTGGCTCGGGTGGGCTCGATGTCGGGAACTAAATAACTTCCAGACCATCTTGGAAAAGCATTCAAAGCTAATGACCATTGTGCTTTCCTTCTCTTCTGCTCTGGTGCCTTGATGTCTTGGGAGGACATGCTCTTACCCTGGCTGGCAGGCATCCTTCACCCGACACGGCCGTGCACACTCGGGCATCTGCCTGAGCGACACCAGAGCCCTTGGCAGCTGCTTGTCCAACGCGTTTGTGTTTCTCTCATCCCCACAGATCCATTATTCACGAGCTGGTGTGGTGTTGGCAGCACTGCCTGAAAGCAGGCAGCTCAGGGACTTCCCAGGGTTTCCGTGGAGTGTGTTCACCTGGTGCACAGCACCCGCTGTCACTGCAGGCACCCCTGTCCTCCCCCGAGCTGCCTTTCTGCGGGGACTCTTGGTAGGACAGGCCCACCTCTACCTCCTGCCAACACCTCCAGCCTCCCTCCCTGGTAAGAACCCCGGGGGCACAGTCTACGAGATGGGACAGGGAGCTGCTCCTTGCTTATGTTTATCTTTCCAGGCCTTTTCTCAGTGCCAGCGTAAGGCTGCCGTAGAAAAATTCCACAGCGACGGTGGTGGGAGCCGGCCGAGCGCAGCGGTGTTTCTCAACACTTGTCTCTTGCAGAACGAGAAGGCCGAGCTGTATTGGCTCCTTCAACACTTGTCAGTGATGATGGACATTCCACCCATCTCTGGCTGCTTTATTTCCCTCAACATGCTAACGAGCGCGCTGAAATGCGCTGCAGAAATGGAGGAGCTGGGACAGCTGCACAATTGCTGTTTCACTAGATACAGCCCTCTTTTTTTTCTTTTAAAAAACACGGGTTCCTCTTCTCTGTGTAAACTTCTCCCATAGTTAAATGTCATCCCAGCTCAGTTGGTGGGGGGAGTCCTCTCGGTGAGCAGCACGGGGAGCGTGGCAGAAGGGGGGACTGCTCTGACTGATAAAACCAAAGCAAAAGTGTTGTTTTTGAAGGGAGAGAGAAGCAAACCAGAGAGGCTGGCCAAGCCAGCTGCTCATGTAACTCCCTCAGAGCAAAGGCCTCGGTATCTGAAACTTAATCTTCTGGCTTGGGCTCTTGCTCGCGCTGTAAACGTGCTCAGGAGCTGTGGGTGCTGGAGCAGTGCCTTGTGCCAGCACCCTGCGGGCACAGACCCACGGAGATTCAAACTCCAGTGCTGTGCTGTGTGGTCTCCAGGATTCTCTAGGGACGTTTGATTTCTACATAGAATGGTAGAATGGTTTGAGGCAGGAAGGGACCTTAAAATATCACCTGGTCCAACCATTTTTTCTGTAAGTCATAGAATCTCAGAATGTCTTGGGTGGGAAGGGAACTTTAAACATCTAGTCCAAGCCCCCTGCAGGGAGCAGGGCCATCTGCAGCTAGAGCAGGGTGCTCAGAGCCCTGGGCAACCTCCCCTGGGATGGTTCCAGGGATGGGGCAGCCACCACCTCTCTGGGCAGCCAGGGGCTCATCATCCTCAGCGGCAACAATTTCTTCTCTCCAGTTTAAATCTCCCTCTTTTAGTTTCAAACCATCACCTCTTGTCCTGTCCTAACAGGCCCTGCTAAGAAGATTGTCTCCATCTCTCTTGTAGGCCCCTTTAAGCACTGAAAGGCTGCAATAAGGTCTCACCAGAGCCTTGTCTTCTCCAGGCTGCACCCCCCCAGCTCTCCCAGCCTGGCTCCCAGCAGAGGGGTTCCAGCCCTCCCAGCATCGCTGGGGCTCCTCTGGCCCTGCTCCACCAGGTCCCTGTCTCTGCTGTGCTGAGCACTCCCGAGCTGGCCCCAGCACTGCAGGTGAGGGTTTCAGAGTGGGTTTAACCAACAATCCCAGGGTGACTGCCTAGTCCCTGGCATCTTTTCTTCTCTTGAGACACAGAGCAGGACCTACGGCCATGTAGCCGTAGGGCAGTTGGGTGCTCAGAGGTTGGGTGCTCTCCGGGGACCACCAGCCATCACATCTGGTTCCAGAGCCCTACTGGGGGCCCTGTTGCAGGCACGTGGCTTTTCCAGCAGCCACAGAGGTGACGGAGACGAGTGTTTGCTGAAGCACGTGGGAGCTGCCAGCCTGCTCAGGCCGCAAGACACTCCAGCTGCTTCTGCTGGGTTTTCATCCCTTGGGGAGGCAGGATGGGACTTGCCTGCTGTTAAAAACAAAGCACCCAGTGGTGCCAGCTTTAGGTCCTCTGCTCGGATGGGTCCCTACGTGAGCTCTCGTGTGCTGGGCCGGGCAGCGCTCCTCGCTGGGGAGGAAGAGAGTTTGCAGCTGGTGCTGGGACGTGACTCACGTTCACGCTTCCCTTTCGATTCTCACTCGGCTGTGGTTTTCAGTCCCTGTCAACAGCGTATACGGTTACGCCTCGCAGGTCGCCGAGAGATGAGCTCATTCAGCACGGGGGCCTGTGCTGGTGCAAGGGCTCTGTGTCGTGGTGTTAAACTTGAGCCCTCCGCTACCCTAAAAATGGTGATGGGCCCTGGGGCAGGGGGGAGCAGGGCTGGGAGCCCTGGCTGGCCGCTGCCCGCAGCCGCTGCACACACCGTCACCCTTGGCATCGACCTGCCGCTCGTCTCCAGAGCTTTCTCCTTTCCTTCTTCACTCGTTCCGCATCAAAAAATGGGCCCGTGTGTTAACAAGGGTTCTGCACCTGGGGAGGAATAACCCCCTGCACCAGTATAGGTGAGGGGTTGGCCTGTTGGAAAGCAGCTCTGTGGAGATGGACCTGGGAGTCCTGGGGGACAAGTTCCCCGTGAGCCAGCAGTGGGTTCTTGTGGCCGAGAAGGCTGGTGTTCTCCTGGGATGCATTAAGAAGTGTGTGTCCAGCAGGTTGAGGGAGGTTCTTCCCTCTACTCTGCCCTAGTGAGACCACATCTGGAGTACTGGGTCCAGTTTTGGGCTCCCCCGTTCAACAGAGACAAGGAACTACTGGAGAGAGTCCAGGGGATGCTACAGAGATGCTGAGAGGACGAGCATCTCTGTGCTGAGGGAAGGCTGAGAGCCCTGGGGGTGTTCAGCTGGAGAAGAGCAGCCTGAGAGGGGAGCTGATCTAAAGCGTGGGGGTCAAGAGGATGGTGCCAGACTTTGTCAGTGATGCCCAACAACAGGAGAAGGGGCAACGGGCACAAACTGGAGCCCATGAGGTGATGGAGTCAGCAGAGCGGGCGGGTGAATAACAGGAGCCGTTGAGCTCGGCCGTTGGCCGCACGATGCCGAAACCAGGCCTAAAAATAGGAGGATGTCTGACCCTGAAGTGAAGGGTTTTCACTCGTAACCCAGCCTGGCGCCCGTCCAGGGTGACATCATCGGAGGGGAAGCTGGAAAAGCTTCCCAATTCGTTGCTTTCTGCACCAGAGAGCTGAGAGAACTGTGTCAATGGATAATCAGGCGGCACGTTCGCCGTGGCCATGAAGTAGGGGAGGGAGGGAATGGGGGATGAAGGACGTGAAAGTGGAGAAGGATTGGCTGAGGGAACTGGGGTTGTTTAGTCTGGAGAAGTGGAGACTGAGAGGAGAGCTTACTGCTCTCTACAGCTACCTAAAAGGAGGGTGTAGTGAGGCTGGTGTTGGTCTCTTCTCCCAGATAAGTAATGATGGCCTCAAGTTGTGTCAGGGGAGGTTTAGATTGGATGTTAGAAAGAAATTCTTTACTGAGAGAGTGGTTAGGCACTGGAACAGGCTGCCCAGGGAGGGGGTGGACTCACCATCCCTGGAGGTGTTTGAAAATGAGCAGATGTAGCACCCGAGGCTGTGGTCTAGTGGTTAGGGAGATGCTGGGATGGAGGTTGGACTTGATGATCCTAGAGGTCCTTTCCAACCATAATAATTCAATGATTCTGTGATGGGAGCTGCATGTTGGGAAAGGGTTTTGAGAGCATTGTCCATATGTAACTCGAGAGCAAAAAGGGTCTTATTCAGGCAGAGACTGTCCCATAAATATGACAGTTTTGTTTCCTTTTAGGTGTGCTAGGTGGGTATTGAGCTACAGTCTGACCATCGGCCCACCCAGTGATGTCTGATGGTATCAGTCATGGTTGTGGTTTGAGTCTGCATGATTTAGACTTGCGAGTGCCTGGATACTGCTCTCGGTGGCCAAGGAAGCATCCGAGGTGGCCAGGTACTGAATGAACTCCTTTGGTTTCAGCTCTCTGATATTTGTAAGCAGCTTTGCTCAGGCTGCCCTTCAGGGATTTGATCCAAACCTTTGCTCAAGTAGCGTGGCTGACTTTGGTGGTGGTGTTCTAAATCCAGATTGCTTGAACCCAGTTCCTCATATTTCTGTGCTAAGCTTCTTGGTCTTCTTTAAAAATCAGAGTGTGTAAAAAAATGCAGTAGGCTCGTTTCCTCTGAAAACTGGTGTCTTTTTCCCTCTGGATGCTGCCAGGCAACTCTTGTGTTCATCCCCTAAGGAGGACACCTTCACCCTGGTGTTGATGAGCATGCGCTGGAATTCGTAGCTCTTTTCAGAGGGTGAGAGCCAAGTGTGATATTTAGACAGGGTGTCTCCATTATCTGTTTTCCTTCTGCCTTTTAAATTCTCATTACATATTTATGACGCTGTTACAGCAAAGATGCCTAAAGCACAACCGTGGGCAGTGTTTGGTCTCTGAGTCCCAAATGAAGCTGAAAAAACTGCTGTTGCTGTGTAAACACTGTGTCAAGAGCTGATTTCATGCATGCTGCTGAGCATTTTTAACCAACAATGGTCATGAAAGGAGGGGAAGAACTTTACCATAGCAATGTCGAATCTAATATGAAACCAATTGATTTGGTTCGAGGCTGAGAAAAGGGTTCGGGCAACCCCTTCTTGAGATTTTTGTGCTCTTAGATCATGGCAGCAGTGAGCCTCTTCCTACAGACAAGCTGGCTTATAGACATCTGCCACAGCAACGGGTGTGGATGAGCTGCTTTTCACTTCCTCAGCCTCTGGGTGGGAGTTGTCTGACTAAGCAGGAGGCTATTTCTGGTTATCTGCTGAGAAGTGACCAGGCTGTGCTTGCAAAGGTGTTTCACTGGCATCAACCGAGCCCACGGAGGGCAGATGGTAGCCCAGGCAGGCTCAGGAATTGACTTCCCATACTAGGGTTAAGCCCAGGGAAGAGCTTGGAAAGTTTCTCCATGTTTTACCCATTCTTTACATCAAAGCTTGAAGCCTTTCTCAGAGACAAATCTCTATTTGCAACGAGACTGTGAAACCTCTTACCTTTTGAGCCCTGATAAGTACAGCCTGACTGGAGCGATGGTGTGAAAGGCAGGGACCTCAGCCTCAACAGCTGGAATACATCTCGTGGATGCCAGCACTGAGTACCAGTCCCGCTGTAGGTCGGCTGCTCCAGTACAGACCAGTTGTTCCAGGCAGAATTAATGGAGCTGACATCAGTGGGAGCGAGGAGCGCACTGGAAGAGCTGGCTTTTATTCTCGCAGCCACAGCTTTTTAGTTTTCCTTGCTGGTTGAGATGTTCGAGTAAACACTCGACTTCCTTGTCATCTTTAAACTATGTAGAGAGGTGGGGGGGGGTTAGCTTTTACCAAAGCAAATGGACTTTTGCTTTGAAAAGTTCCTTCCTGCAGTTTTTGGCATGACTGATCACCCTGCTCTCAGCAGTCCCTGAGCTTCGTGATACAGTAGTTCTGCACAAAGCTGTGTTTTTATGCACGTAAGCTTTTAAAGCTGAGTCTTTTTGAAACCATGTCCCTAGATAGTCGTCTTGTAGTTTCACACACAAAGTTGGAGATGGGTGCAGGGGATTGGTTTGGGAAGAGGGGTTAGGTCTGGGGGCTGTGAGATGGTGGCCAGAGGACACACAGCGATGGCCAGTGCTGCTGCACGGAGCACAAGATGGCAAATAACATTCAGAGGAAAAAATATTTGATGTTAAATCACTGTTACAACATAAATTCAACCATTCTCTCCGAGGAGCAGTCCTTCATGTTAATGAAATACATCCCCTTCCTCACACCAGCTCCTTGTCTCCCCATCTCACAGAGCACACACAGCCCCCTATGGGGGAGCTTACAGAGCAATTTCGTCCCCTCGCCAGTCACTGGTTTCCATGTGGGTTTTTCTTTGGTAGTCAAATGCAAGATTAATTCATTTGTTTCCAGAGCGGAGCTTTGAGTGCTGTATTCAGCACTGGGGTCCTCAGCACAGCAGAGACAGGGACCTGGTGGAGCAGGGCCAGAGGAGCCCCAGCGATGCTGGGAGGGCTGGAACCCCTCTGCTGGGAGCCAGGCTGGGAGAGCTGGGGGGGGTTCAGCCTGGAGAAGGCTCCAGGGACACCTTCTGGGGGCCTTTCAGGACTTGAAGGGGCCTATCAGAAAGATGGGGACAGACTTTTGAGCAGGGCCAGCTGGGACAGGACATGGAGTTATGGTTTGAAACTAAAAGAGGGAGATTTAGATTGGAGAAGAGGAAGAAATTGTTTATGCTGAGGGTGGTGAGCCCCTGTGCCAGGCTGCCCAGAGAGGTGGTGGCTGCCCCATCCCTGGCACCATCCCAGGGGAGGTTGCCCGGGGCTCTGAGCACCCTGCTCTAGCTGCAGATGGCCCTGCTCCCTGCAGAGGGGTTGGACCAGATGGCCTCAAAAGGTCTCTTCCCACCCAAATCATTCTCTGATTTTATGATTTGAGATCCTCCTGCCCTAAGTGTGCACACAGGGATGAGAGGCACAGAGGTTAAACTAATGCTGGCCACAGTTTGCAAGTTCTTGAGCAGTAGATGTAAAGATGTGCTGGAAACACCATGGGGGCAGCTGGGTGGGCTCAGCCCTGCTGCAGATGGGCTCCCAGCTGGCTCTGGGCAGGCACCCGGAAAATCAGGGTGCCCAGATGAAATCCTGGACGTCACAGAGGATTGGCATGATGGGCAGAGGGAGGATCTGCTCTGAAGGGCGCTGCTGTCCTTTTTCATCTCCACAGCATCTCTGTCTGCCTTCATCAGGCATCGGAGGTGCCGCTCTGCTTTCGGTTGGCTCACAGGGGCTCTGTGGAGGTTGCTCTTTCCTGGCTGCCATTGCTGGAGTTGAAAGGACAAGTTTTGGCTGAGGACAGTGAGGCCAACTCCCCTGCATACAAAGTGGGTACCAAGTTGAAAGGGGAAATGAAAAAAAAAAAAAAAAACCCATCAAAAAAAACCTCTTTTCTGCATTTAAATCAGGCTAATTAAAGTGGCTTTTTCCAGGGGCTGGCAGGTGCCTGCCCAAAGTGATTTGTGCAGTTACCATCTTTTGGGTACACTGCTCAGGGACGTTCACCGATGTGCAATACATCATCTTAGGTTGAGAAGCAGGGGGCCAGATTTACACCCGCTCTAAGGAGTGGAGTAAACTGGCGGAGCTCTGGTGGTTTCCACCTGCTGGTGCTTTGACCCTGGAAATAGCTTAGCAAGTGTCAAAGGCAAGGGGAAAAAAAAAGTAGAATGGTTTCTCCATCCATCTGGAACACATCGGATACACGAGGGGAAGGAGAGGTGTTTGTGAAAGCCAACGCTTCGTTTATCAGCGGGGATAATTACAACCGAGATGGGATGGAAAAGGAACGACAATCCTAATTTTACCAAATCCTCTGCAATTTACTGCCTGTTTATTTAACACCCCGGACCCTTTCCTGCGGTAGAAGATCAGCCTGATTTATGGAGGTGCTGTTCAGTCATCTAAATACTTGGGAGTCCATCCGCGCGGGCTGTGGGCTGCTCTGGTTATTTTCCCTGTCACTGCTCAGAGGCCGTGGGAACTGGGAATGCAGATGGGAGTGCTGGGAGGCACGGGCTGAAAATCAGCCGGGGTCGGTCAAAACACCCTTCTCCCCCTTGCTTTGCAGGCAAGAAGGAGAGGAGAGGAGAGGAGAAAGGAGAGGAGAACAGAAAGGAAAGGAGGAGAGGAGAGGAGAGGAGAGGAAAGGAGAGGAGAGGAGAGGAGAGGAGAGGAGAGGAGAGGAGAGGAGAGGAGAGGAGAGGAGAGGAGAGGAGAGGAGAGGAGAGGAGAATGGAAAGGGAAAAGGGAAAAGGGGAAAGGGAAAAGGGGAAAGGGAAAAGGGGAAAGGGAAAAGGAAAAGG
>JANVCC010000077.1:12008274-12060318 GCA_025345505.1 Todiramphus chloris collaris
TTTCCTTTCCTTTCCTTTCCTTTCCTTTCCTTTCCTTTCCTTTCCTTAACCATGAATAGACCTGATCATTACTAGAGGTCATTGGTCTACTGGAAATGAAGAACTCCCAGATTTAGTGCACTGGGAGACTCCAGTTCAGCGGAGCTGACACGTCAGCTACTCATCGTGTCTCCTGCACCATTCAGAGTATAGAGAATGTGGTCATGTGGCTCAGGAGAAGCACAAAATGTCATGTTTTGGTGTGTTTCCTGGGATGAGTTGCCGGGCCTCCGTGCAGGCATGGGGGAGGACAGAGGGTTTGCCCGTCCCAGGCAGTTTTTTTGCCAGGATCTATGCTCAGAGTGAGGCCACTGCAAAAATCTTGTCTAACAGAGAGATTTGACACAGAGCTTTGCTGGAGCTCAGGAAGAAAAAAAAAAAAAGCAAATCTACGTAGGGATAATGTAGTTGTTTAATGGATTAGATCTGAAAACAGGATTAAGTCCTCCTGAGGGCTCTGAGATGGCAAACAGCTCAGCCAGGCCATCGGGTGCTCCTGTGGCGTGGGCACATGGCACAGCTAGATACGGTCTTGGCACTGGCAGCAGCCTACAGTGGGTGCTGGTGCCTTGAGGGCCCTTGGAGGCTGCAAGGGACTGTCAGGCTGATGCCCACCAGGGCGAGGACCACTTGGGAGCCTCCGGATGTGACCCTGGCCTCCATCTCGGATGGGAAGCAAAGAGCATCCGTGAGGATGAGCAGTTCAGTGATGCTCCTCTTAAAACATCCAGGCTGCAGAGGGTTGAGGGAGGGAATCGTTATAAATGACTTTTAAGGCACAAACTCAGCCCAGGATGTAAGTGGGTGCAAATCCACCAACTTGATCATCGACTAAACCCCTTTCACAAGGATGAAGCTGGACCACGTTCTCCAGATGTGGTGGTACCACAGTGCTGCCCAGTGTCACACACTACTGCAGTGTCAGGGAGGAGTTTCCTTCCCAGAGAAAACCAATGAAAGGTGCTGGTTGCTTCATTACCAATCATCCTGTTCCTTGGGAATGAGGTGAGCCGAGCTGGAGGAACAGGCATTATGGAAAGAAGGCAGAATAGAGGAATGAAGTTGAAAGAAAACCAACCTGATGCTTTCCAAGAAAAGATGAGAGTGGCTGGGACTATTCAGGTGTATCCTTGGTTACAAAAGCTGAAAAGCTGAGAAGAGTTCTTGAAATGGCAGATAAGACAGACCTCTCCAGATGACACTATATAACATGATGCATGCAGACTGGGCAGGCACCTGAGGTCTCACTGTTACTGGTTTTGTTGCGATGAGATGGGTGGGGATGCTTTCAGAATGCTGCAATGGTGAACCCTCTGTCCCAAACATATTCCTCATCTGTAGCTTCAGAAAAGTTTCTTTGCATAATAAAACAACCAACTTGACCATAACCTGGGGACTTCACCCCGGTGACCGGCCTGCAGCCCTTAGCTCTCGCAGGCAGTCCCAGGAGACGGGTGGAATTTAGCTTTGCATGTGCTGAGGAATGAGCAAATAAATAAATAATCCTTCCTGGACTATGCAATTCACCATTTATAGTCATGCAACAAAATCCTGCATCCTGGTTTTCCAAGAGCTGGGGGCAGGGGAGGGGGAGGGAGATCCTCTCCATCGCTGGCAGGGAAGCCTTGGCCCAGGCATGGGGCAAAGGCTGTCTGGTGGGAAAAGCTGAAAGGAGACCGTGCCACAGGGAAGCCATCCAACAGCAGCTCCGTCTTGAGTTACCCTTGTCTGCTTTCCACATCGTTTATATGAGGATATATGAGTGTTCAGTTTTGAGTGATGCAGGAGAAAAAAGGTGCTGGAGCAAGTTCACTGAAGGGCAATGAAGCTGGTGAAGGGTCTGGAGAAAATGTCTTATGAAGAGCAGCTGAGAGAGCTGGGGGTGTTCAGTCTGGAGAAGAGGAGGCTGAGAGGAGACCTTATCACTCTCTACACCCACCTGAAGGGAGGTTGTAGTGGGGTGGGTGTTGGTCTCTTCTCCCAGGTGACTGGTGATAGGACAAGAGGAAATGGGCATAAGTTGCATCAGGGGAGGTTTAGGTTGGATATTAGGAAAAGAGAGAGTGGTGAGGCTTTGGAAGAGGCTGCCCAGGGAGGGGGTGGAATCGCCATCCCTGGAGGGGTTCAAAACATCCAGATGTGGCACTTCAGGACATGGTTTAGTGGGCCTGATGATATTTAGTAGTTGGTTGGACTTGATGACCTTGAAGGTCGTTTCCAACCTTTATGTTTCTGTGATTCTGTGTATGAACAGAAGGGCCAGAAGGGCTGGAGTTGGTGCTGAGGCTACGTAAGGGCAGCAAGGGAGGCTGTTATGTGGCTCACAAAAGGATTCGGCTGCTGTCTCACAGACTGGCAAGGCTCACCTAAAGTCTTTCATAGGTTTGGTGCTTGGTTTTGAGGGATTCTGGAGGACACCTGGCGGAGGCAGCACGTTATCTGTCTGGGCGCTGAGGGGATGCTGCTTTACAGCCTCATTCAACCTACTTGCATTTCAGATTTTGCAGCAATTTCCATGGAGGTTTGCTCTGTGGTTTTGCCAGAGAAGTGCAGCGAGGGGCAGGTGGTGGTTCAGAGCCTTTGGAAATATGGAAAGGGTGAGTGTCAGGAGTACAAAATGCAGGTAGCAAGGAAGGGCTTCACTCAGAATGGTTTTGCCCTATCATCTGCCCCAGAGCTGGAGCTGAGGAAGGTCTTGGAGTAGACACCAAGTCTGGGAGCAGAGCTGTTGAATGCACATCCCTGCTGTGCTCCTTGGGGCTGTGTGTTCAGAAAGCGGGTGACTGTAGCCAGGAGAGCAGTGTGCTGTCACCCTTCTGAGCAGCCTCGTACAAAAACCCAGGGAAAGCTCTTTAGATAAAACCACAGTTGCATGAAAATTAGGCCGGGGCTGCTGGAGTAGCATCTGTGTTATCTTCTTCTTAACGCCGCTTTATCTTCCCTCATCTCAACGTGCAAATCCTGTCGCTGGTGAGATTTATTGCACAGAAACCCCAGGAACAAAATCTGTGGCTTTTGGAAGAACATCTGACTTAGTTCTCTCAGTAAATGGCATCAGTTCTCTTCAGGTTGTTTAGCTGCAGTGTACTCCTGCCATCACGTGCCTGCTAACTTCCCTAGTTCTCACCATTATATTACTTGGCAATGTATGTAGAAATATGGACTCACGTGCATTTGAGGCTTCACCTTTACATCTTGGAAGCGAATGGGCCCAGCAAAGGGAGGTGTTGAAGGTAGCTCCTTTATTAAGTTGATGTTTCCTTTCTTGCTGCCTGTGTGCAGCTGTTTGCTACGTGTCATAGAATCCCAGACTGGTTTGGGTGGGAAGGGACCTTTCAAGGTCACCTAGCCCAACCCCCCTGCAGGGAGCAGGGCCATCTGCAGCTAGAGCAGGGTGCTCAGAGCCCTGGCCAACCTGGGATGATTCCAGGGATGGGGCAGCCACCACCTCTCTGGGCAGCCTGGCACAGGGGCTCACCACTCTCCGTGTACAACATCTCTTCCTTCTCTCCAATCTGAATCTCCCTCTTTTAGTTTCAAACCATCACTTCTTGTCCTGTCCCACCAGGCCCTGCTCAAAAGTCCATCCCCATCTTTCTGCCAGGCCCCTTGAGGCACTGAAAGGCAGCAGTAAGGTCTTCCCAGAGCCTTCAGTTGTTTGGACACCACTACTTCTGGCTGGGGGCTCACTCCTTTCTGGAGCTGCCAGCCCAGATGCAATCTCATGTTAATGCATTCACCTTGAAGCATCTTCTGTCCCTCCAGCTCCTGGGCACCTAACGGGCACATAATTAGGTTTACTCCCTGCAATATTCCCTGGGTGCTTGGTCGGTTGGATATCTCTCTTCTCAGAGGTGATGGTTGCACTGCAGCCTTTCCTGGGCTCAAACCCTCTCTGCCTTGCTCCTAAACTTGTACCATGGACTTAATACATCAGGATTTTAATATCAACTTCCAAATTCTAATGTAAACTCTTGTCCATTAATGCGGGGCACAATCGAGGACTCAGTATACTGAGTCAACACCAGTTCTTAACTGGGTTGATGTGGCCAGTTAGGGCTGTCTAGAGATTATCCTGGAACTGCAGAACTCAGGGGTGTGCTGACACTGCTGTGACAGCACTCAATGGTGGCAGAGTGGTGGCAGGGTGCGTCGAGACGGGCTCTGCTGACCCCAGACCCCCCATTCAGGCAGGGATTTGGGTTGAGAGAGGTGACCAGAGCGGTCAGAGAAATACTGCTAAGCTGCTGTATCACGGTCAGGGGCAAGACATCTGGGCATGGTTGTGGGTGTGGTGGTGTGGGTGCTGTGGCACCGAGACGAGAAGGGTTTGCACCATCAGGCTTGTTGCAGCAAGTCGCGCATCTCGGTCGCACGTTGGTGGCAAGGTGTTGCTGCGTGGCTGTGCTGAGCGTGGTTTGCTTTCAGTGTGACCCAGATGAGGTATTTTGATGGCAGGAAGCCTTTAGTTCAGACCGGTCTAAGTGTCACCTCACATGCTGCTTTGTGACACCTTGACTCATAACCACAAGCTCTTCCTGAGCTCACACGTTTTCCTCCCCAGCCCTGCCTTTTGAGCAACTGCTGCTCTTACAGAGCTTCTCCACCACTCCTCATGGCCAGGAAACCAGAAAGTGGCTGCATGTCTCTAATTCTACCCACATCTCCATCTATCTGTTTGGGGGAAACCAGGTTAGAGAGTGGATTCCTTCCAGCTGCTGCACTCCAGCCCAGCATTCTTCTACTGGAGTGAGCCAGTGTGTCTGGTCTGATGCTGGGGTCACCTGGAGCAATGACACCATCAGGGTTGTTTCTCAAAAACCAAGCCCTGGCACAAGTTTAAATCCACGATGCACCAGGCAGAAGGTGCTTTAACTGTCCAAGTCTGCCCAGTGGTTTTGGGACCTGGCTCCCCTTTGGAGGTAAGTTTGCATTTCCTTCGTGCCCTTGCAAGCATCTCTGGGTGACTTAGAATCATAGAATATCTCCAGTTGGAAGGGACCCAAAAGCATCATCAAGATCAACTCTTTGTTTAGAAACAAAGCTCTTGCAGGAAGGGTTACTGAAGACAGGAGGTCAGGGCTGTGAGAAGGGGATCACAGTTACTTTCAGATACATTTTGGGGGGTTAGAGAGGCCTCAGGAGCCTCAGTTTGAGTTTGCAAACGTGTCTCTTCTGGCAGGAGCTGGGTGGAGGCATCACCTACAGCAAATGGCTTTCTCCTGCCTCAGGCAGCCTGCAGAAAGAAAGAAAGGACTCTGTGTTTTGTCTTGCAGAAGTGCAGAAACAGGTGCTGCCAAAGGAGTGGAAGAAATTAAGTCCAGTGCTTTCCAGGGAGAACGTCCCGTTTCCAATCCCCTCTTCCTTTGGCATTAAAAAGCTGGATTAAAGTAGGTCAGTCCCTCCTCGAGCTGCAGAGGCGAGAGGCAGAGCTGCAAGCCCTTCCCCTCTCAGTCCCGACCTAAGCACCTTTTCCCCGTGGGTGCTGGTGGCCATATGTGTGGCTTGCTCCCTGCCAATCCTACTGCAAGGCACCGGTGACCTCCCCGCTCCTCGCTTTGTGCCCAAATGGTGCAGAAACAGGAGCTTTCCCCATCGCTTCCTCAAGCTGCTGGATCAGAGGGGACTGGGGAAATCGGGATTTATAACTGGAAGGCAGAGGAGGGGTAGCAGAGCTGCATTCCTCCTGTTTTGGAGTACACAAGAAAATCTTATCTGGACTCATCGTTTGAAGTGAATTCCACTTGCCTGAAGAATCTAATTAAGTGCTGCAGGCTTTAGACGACGCATTAATATTTTCAGCAGTTTGACCCCAAGCAGCCATTGAAACTCTTTCTGATGGCTACTATGAGTTACATGTTGTGGCTTTAATTAGAACAGGATTGTAATCCATATTGCAGTTAAGTTCATTACACTTATAAACTGAATACAATCAAAAGATCAATTGGTCATTAGCCGAGTCCGCCGTAATTAACATTTGCAGAAAACTTTTAATTGGGTGCCTGTCCTTCACAGCAGGTGCTGAGGGAAGTGAGGCCTTTCTCCCTTATGCTGCTGCTGCTGAACTGAGGTGACAAGCTCTGTATTGTGTGTCCCTAACTCATGACTCTGGAGAGGTTGGTTAGGAGAGACAGCAGCTGGCCCAAAGACACCAAAACCCAGAGGAGTTTGTGGTGTGGCCTGTCCTCTCCCCAAACAGCTGGCTGAGCTGGATGGGGCTGGATGAGCATCGTGGTGGGCTGGTCCAGGTGCTGATGGCGTGATCAGCTCTGGCCAGATGTGCACAGTGATTTTTGATGGAAGGTGGAGCTGTAGGGCCAGGTCTGCACCCTCTCCATCTGCTTTGGCCTTCTGCTGTGCCTGGGCTCTTGTGGCATCCTTTGCCCTCAGCATTCCTCTAACCCAGGTGGGATTTCCATGCCCAGCTTTGGTGCAGAATCCTGGTGTAGCACTGACAAAGATCACAGGGATAGCCATGGCTAGACACTGAGCCATCAGGAACCCAGAGAGGTAGACACAAGAAGAAATGTCTTCAAGTTGCAGCAGGAGAGGTTTAGGTTGGACATTAGGAAAAATGTCTTCCCTGGACGGGTTGTCCAGGGCTGTCCCAGGCTGTCCAGGGCAGTGATGGAGTCCCCATGATCCCTGGAGGGGTTTCCAAGCCGTGGAGCTGTGGTGCTGAGGGACGTGGTTTAGTGGTGCCCTGGCAGTGCTACATTAATGGTTGGACTTGATGATCTTGAAGGTCTCTCACAGCCAAAACCATTCCATGAGTCTGTCCTCCCAGCTCATTAGCACAAGTTCACAACAGCTCTGAATTCAATTGGTGCCATCAGCCAAGCGGGATCCTTCGCAGGGACGTTCACACGGAGCGAGCTCTCAGAGTGAAATGTTCCATCAGCTTGGACCTGGCCGTGCAGGGACGTGAGCGGCAGAGGGAGGGCAGCAGGAGCGTGGCTTTATCGGGGACACACCAGCAGCTCCCTGGGCTTGGTGGCACCGTGTTCCCCACGTCATTGGGTGAGCAGGTACAGGCAGGTACAGGTGGAAGCCCCTGAAGGCAGCTGGCCGTTGGCCGAGCCATGGCAGTTAAGCCGTGCCTTTTTGCACTGGCAACGCTGAGATCTTCTCCAAAACCTCTTGTCTGCAGATAATAATGAATAGTCCCTTTATCCTTAGTAACTGGGTAGTGCTGGTGTCGCTTCCCTGAGAAAAATCAGCATCCCTCCTCGAAGGGACAGAATCACGCTCCTCTTTCCCTACGCGGGCCGCATAATTCACTATAATTTTATTATCTCTGTGCACTCAGAAATACACCACATGGCTCTTCTGTAAGTGGAGAAGATAAGAGGCTATACCAGCATGAATTTTCTTTAATAAGATTACGCTATGATAATAGGCTACTGGAATAATTCAGCTCCTAATGATTTTGTTCTTCCTTGCTTCCACACGATCAAGGGCAACGCGCATTAAAGTTGCAGAGGCTTTTTAATTATGCAGGAGTAAGTATATATTTTATATAGCAGCTTTAAATGATTCAAAGGGAACCCTTGGTTTTGTGGGAACCACTTACTTGGCGTTGCCATCGTCAAGGCTCCGTGTGCAGATTTCTGCAATGTACTGGTGATGTTTTTGGTGGGGAAAATCCAAGTGTTGAAACATAATGCAGCCGACCGAGCTGTCTGGAAGGGGATCAACCTTGCAATACTTTAATCTGATTTAAGACAAAAAAAAAAAAGAGAGAAAACAAGAACCAAACCAAAAATTGTAGATGTTTTTTTCAGGCGGGTGAGTTGCCTAACATCAGGCGTTCGGATTAGGAGACGTCGGCTCGGCTCCCTTGGGCCTCAGTTTCCCTTTTAGTAAAGCAAATGAAAGAGGCACTGGGACTTTTCAGCCTGCTCCAGTGGATATCCCAGAGATTGTATGGTACCCTGGGAGTGCTGGGGGATTTAGCTCCCTGATGTTTGTAAAACTCTCTCAGATGGGCTAGCATTCCCAGAGGCAGCGCTGGGTGATGCTTGTCACCTGGGTTATAGCCGGTCTTGGGAGAGTGTAATTTTCTCCATGACCCTACCTGGAACCAGAAGCTTTTAGCCCTCCCACGATGGAGTTGGCTTGGCCTTCAGTGCTATCCGAACCTGCTCTGCCACGTGGGCAGCCTCCCTCCAATCACTGCTCTTCTGGCCCAAGCGTGGCTGAGTTTGGCCGGATTCGAGCAAGAGCTCTTCAGTTGAATTTACAGCGACGTAGTTCCTGCCACACGCGGGGAGGGTGGGGGCCCAGTGCCACACATCTGTTCATCAGAGCCGGATGTCGCTGTGCGATTCATAGATGGTTCGTGCAGAGCGGGGTGGAAGGAAGCAGAGCTCTGCAGTGAAAGGCTTCTGAGGTTTCCTCCGAAAGGGCTTGCCACTGAGCATGACATTCTACCCCCACTATGGCCGTGTCTTTGCGGCTTACGTAGCGTAACCAAGAGGACACAACTCACACCAGCTGGCGAGTCCTCATCGAAACTTTCCCCTTCTTCAGGGACCTCTCTGGGTCCACACAGAGAAGGGAGAGAAAGAGCGATGTCCACGCATCTCGTGAAACTTTGGAGCTACGCAAAGGATGAGGGATTTCCAGCAGATGCTGTTTTCACTGGGGTTCTTTGCTCTGAGGCTGCTTATGGTTGCCATTGGCCATGGTGGTTTTCACTTGGAGATGGTGATGGGAGACTTAATCCAGGTGGGACTTCAGGTTCAGGGACAGTTGGAGAGCACCAGTATTTCAAACATTGCCTTGCTCTGCTGGCTAGAAGGGTTGTATAACCCAGCACTGGGAAACTCATCATCTGCCTGAGCTCTGCCTGCACTGGGTCTCTTGCTCCTTTTCCAGCAGATGGGAAATAGTAGCAGAAATTTTCCAGCTAGATGAGGCACCCCCAGAGGGGTCTGAGCAGCAGGAAAGGATCGGGTGAGCTTGACCTTGCAGTGGCCAAGGCCCTTCCCTGCTGCTCTTAACCGGGGGGATTTAACAAGTCTGTTCTTCAGCCACTCCTCTGCCATCGACCCCAAACTGAACCCTTGGGTTAGGAGCTGACTTTTCATTTGGGTCTCATGAGGCCTTATTCTGTGAGATAAATTAGAGCCCAGATGGCTTAGAAAAACCCAGAATGCTCCAACCTGAGAGCAGCTCTTGCCACGCACGTTCCCATGCTCTTTCAACAGGCTGGGGCTGCTCTGCCAAGTGTAATTTCAGAGAAAGCTTGGAAAGAAAGTCCAGCCTCATCTGTCAGTTCTTTCTTCGGAGAACTTCTGGTGCCTTTCGCGAGGGCCAGAGTAGCCGAGAAAAAAAAAAGGGGCTTTTACAAAACTCAGACCTGTGTGTCCTGCTTCCCTTCTCCCTAGGATGCGTCCTTCCTGAAGTTTGCTGGGGAGGGGTGGGCACTCAATGGCTGTGGGATTTGCCTCGTTGGCAGCAAAACAGCGAGCCCGAGGAGTCAAACCTCTCCTGCCGTGGTGACACCTCTGCTCCTGGCCACATCCCTGCGGACCAGGGAGGCGTCTCTGCTCTCGGGCACTGCTCTGACGTTGGCTTTGGACCTCTCGTGGGCTGGGGAGGGGTACTGGGGACCCAGTTGCTGCTCCCAGATCCTGCTTGGTGCTGTGTTTGCATGCCTGAAGACTTCGAAGGTGGCTTTGCCGGTGTCCATCTGACCTTCACCTCAACACCCAGCTCCGTGAGCCAGGCAAGCTCGCCGTGGCAAACACCCCCCCCACCACTGCTTCATCCTCCTTCGAGCCCGTTCGCTGGGAAATGTCTCATTAAAGCCAGATGATTGCTCTTGGCCCATCTTGTTAGTGTTTTGGTTTGGGGTTTTCTTTTTTTTTTTTTTTAAGTGCCTTGGAAATGTCTGGCTAGATGATATTGAGGTCGATTCGTTTGCGATAGAGGAAACGTTTTCACACGGTGGCTCAGTGTTGTTGGAGGAGAGCAGAATTAATAGCTGCTCACTTAATCCTGGTTAAACTGGCAGCCTGGGAGATATCGATCAGCCCGTTCACAGCAAACTATCCCTGTCTAATGCGCAAGGTAAACAAGCGTAGGACGACGGTTACCTTAACCCTTCCCTCCTCGGTAACCTCACGTGCTGGGCAGGCACCTGAACCAGAGCATGGCTTTGCCTGTTGCCCAGCAGAAATTAGCTCCCCAGGCATGGGCAGGAAGAGGAAACAGCCAGGCTGGCTTCATCCCAAAATCTCCTGGGGTTGTGGAGCCCTCTCCACCAGGGAACTTCGTTGGTGCCTACTCCCAGCCACCACCACAGCCGTCTCGTGGGATGCTTGGAGAGGATCAGAGCGTTGCATGTAATCCAAAAACACTGCCCTGAGGGAGTACCTGAGGGGTTAGCAGCGACTGATTTTAGGGTTTAAATCAAAACCAGGGCTTGGCCAGAGCAGGCACCAGCTTGGACAGGTCCCAGCTTTGCTGATGTTTCCAAATCCCATTGCTTCCATCACTGTTGGTCGTTTTCCCACCCGTCCTTTTTCATTCTGGCGCGTGCTTTCCAGGAACAAATGAAACCCCCACATCTCCCAGCCCACCTCTTGTGCTCTCACCCACAGAGTCATAAACCAGAAAGCAATTGGGAGGCTGCTGAGAGAGGGGAGGAGGCCCAACAGCCCCAGCCTTCCTGTTCAGGTGCTTTATTTCTCTCACCAAAGCCACGTTCCACTTTGGAGGCCATGCATTCTTAATGCACCCACTGCCAGGGCATCTCCAGACAAACCAGATCTCTCCAGGTTGGGCCTGCCTTCCATATTCACAAGGTCATTGCATTTTTGGTCCTCTAGCTGCTGTGCTATGGTCGAGTTTCTTTTTTCCTCCGGTGCCTGAGTTAACACAGACTAGGTCTGTGGAGACACCTAGAGCTGTCCTCAGCGTCCCAGGGAAGGAGTGGGTCTGCTGGAGTGGATGGGTGGTAATTATGACAAGGCAAAGGAACAGCTCTCTGGAGGGCACCCAGAAAAGCGCTGTCCCCAATCAGTACTGCAGGGGCTTAGCTTTATTTATCCTTGGCAAAAATTTCATTTAAAAGAGCACAAGCTCTGCTGTTGGAAGTATCATAACCAGTACCAGGTCCTGCACAGAATGGATTCTTCATGATAGGTCTCGGTACTGATCCACCACCCTGTACTTCTGGAAAAGGTCAGCCTTTATTTCTTGATTGTCAGATAACAAACTATTTTTCCACAGGGCCAATGGGAGGAACAGAAGGGAAGTGACCTCCCCGACACCTTGGGCAGTATCGCTGCCAAAACCAGCAGCTGGCTCTCCCCACTCCCTCTTGTCCTTCCCCTCGCTCAGCTTCTCCATCCTGGGGCTCCGCTCGCCTCACACTTTGACAGGATGAGGGTTCCTCATTCTCCCAGGTATCCAAAGAAAGACATTTCTCCAGATGTTCCTCTTCGTGGCACGTGACAGCCTCGCAGGAACGTCCATTGTACGCTACAAAGATAGACACTATTATAATCACTGTCCTTGGGCAAACAGGCTCAGGCTTCCTGTTTTCCTCGTTACCCTTATTCCACCAAATGTTCTCCTGTAGGTGCACCCACACAATAGCTGCACTCGTGTCCTCTGCGCTCCGGTCCGCGCGATTGATGGCTGTTGGACGGCATCTCTCCAGGATGCTGACTGTCCTTTGCAACGTCTGCTGTTGCTCACCACGGGGCCAGCTCGTCCTCCTTGCCTCCACGTTTATGAGGTAGAAAGTGCTGGCAGATGAAACCTATCTGCCACAGGTGAGGGAAGTGAAGCGATTTTCCAGCTGAGGAAGCAGGAATAAATCAAACCAGAAAAAGTGGTGGGAGTTGTGGCTTTACTGCAGGGGTGCTGCTGTTCTCCTTTCGACACGGTAGAGAGCTGCTTGTTGCGATTCAGTTCTGTCGGTGAGAAGAGGCTTGGCTGGTTCGAGCAGGGGGTGGACATCTCTTGTCAAGAGACATCTCTTGTCATCTCTGAGCTTGTAGCTCGGTTATACGTTCCGGCTTTGGTGCCCTTACCACGATCCCTGGGGTTGGTGGTGTCTCTTGGTTCTCCTCTGGGCAGATGCTTCGCTCCCAGAAACCACCGCCTTGGCAAACGTCCCTTCTGCCACTCCCTGGGGGACTTGACTTGACTTCAGCAAGCGATCCTTTGGCATATTTGCGTTTGAATGTTCTTCATTCCAGCCCGGGCACGTACGGCGTTTTCTTTGCTAGCTATTCAGTCATCGAGCCCACTCATAACTGACCGCAGCATTTCTTTGTTTTGTAGAATTCTTTCAAGTCAGGTGGAGATGCCAGGGTGAATAGTGGGAGTGTTTGCGGGCACCCAGAGCTCCTTCACACCTCCTGTTCACCTTTACCTCTGAGCCATGAGCAATGTTTTTCCATAACCCCTGCCAAATCTTGGTCTTTTCTTCCATCCTCAATATGCTGCCTTACTGGCCTCAACAGCCATCTCTTACTTCTTAGTCTGCTTCAGGAGGACCACCGGTTAGTAGAACACTCTCAATTCACCTTATTGAGGTATGGCTAAGAGCAAACCAGATGTTCTCCACCCCAGGCTGAGAGGGGAGTGACAAGACAACTTAAGCCGTGAGGATGGAGAGGTCTCATCCCCTGCACTGCAGGCCTCTCAATGCAGACAGGGTATTTACAAGTGTGTGCAAGGCTTTCATCATCATCATCTCCTGGAGTATCATCATAGCCATTGTCCATGCTTGGGTGGTGCCCGTGGGTCAGTGGGCAGATAAGTGATTATTTCAACATCTGGGGCAAAGAGAAATGCTCCCTTCTTTCGTTCTTATTCCTAAAGACACGGAGCAGAAGACTCTTCATTTTTTCATTACATATCTGCACAACCTTGAGGGTTGATCCCGATTCCAGCTTATGTCTGGAAAAACCCAGTGGTGTCACAGCGTGGATTCGTTCACCGTAAACGAGACCTGTGAAGGTGGTGTGTGAATTATCTATCAGGCAGGATAGTGGGTTTGGTGAAAGCCACCCGAAGCCAGCGCGTTATTTCTGTTCAGTTTTCTCCTCTGCAACATAACTGACTCAATGGCTCTCTCCTCGATGACTCCTTGTTGGCTGTCTCCTTGGTGGCTCTCTCCTTGGCCTTGGGTGGCACGTGTTTCATGGCCATTAAGGGAAAGCAGCTCAGTCTGTCCTGTCCTGTCCCATAGCACCCTTGTCTTTCCCCCTTCTTGGTCTCGCAGCCTCGGTATCGCTGGTGCTGTGACAAGAACGTGTTCGGCGCACAGAACGATCAGAAACGTAGCTCAGATGGTGCTGATGAGAGGATGACATCTCCTGAATAATTTATTTTAACTGGAAAGATTTGTAATGCTTAAGTGTTGGCGGAACGCTTCATTTTTAACCCTTCGTGAGGCAACTGCTTATTGTGATTCGCTTCTTTGGGTGAGAAGAGGTTTGGCCGGTTCGAGCAGGGTGGACATCTCCTGCCAAAAGCCACAGCCACCACCTCCCTCGGGGACTGTCAGTCTGTTGGTCGTGGTTCTTTGGAGGCTGGAGGAAGAGGATCTCCAGAAGGACTCCAGAGGGAAGCTGGAGGTGTTGGAAGAAGCTGTCACTAACAGTTTGATTGGCCCTGCCTTAGGAGCAGTGAGTTTTTTCCAGGGTGGAGGTCTGAAATAAGCTGTAATTACTGGCTGCAAAACAGTACGCGAGGAACGGCTGGCTACCTTTCATTCCTGGCAGCAGCTCCATTCCTCAGGGGCCCTGACTGTAAGTACTTGCTCTCAGGAGGAGCTGCTTTCATCCCCCTGTCCAGGAGGAACTAACCAGTTTCTTGCTGGTCCGGGGGTTTGCACAGGAGTAGGTGAAGCAGAAGGAAGGAGAGCTGTTTGTGTGATCAGAATCCTAATGCTTCAGACATCTCTAAAGCACGCTGGAGCCTTGAGAGTACGTGCAAATGATGTCTAGGTGGGACAAGGGCACTTGGAGTATGCTTGGGTGATACTGAGAGCGTGCTTTCATCAGCACACACTGCTTTCCATGCCCAGGTCTGCTCGAAGGCTGGGTATTTTTGCTTTGCTTTGTAGATGTTGAAATGGCAATATAGACAACTTCTCTCACTCTTCTTCCTCTCACTGCTGTTCTTGTCACTTGTGGGATTATTTCACTGCCTTTCAGTAATTCTTCCAGGTTCCCACCAAAACTGAGTTTAACAGTTTAGATAAGACACAGTCTATGCTCAAAGGACACAAATTCCTCGTTGGGGAGAGGGAATGGGAAGACAGAAATCCTGTTATTTCTGATTTACAGATGCGGCCCTGCGACACAGAAGGAGAAGCTTTGGTGTTCTTAAAGTGAATGCCAAGACCCACGTATGACTCCCAGCTGGCCAGGGTGTTGTCCCAAACAGTCTGTGACTGGTCTATCCTCCGGCCCCTGCTTTAGGGCTTGGCCACAGATTCATCCATCACTCTGAATCTTATCCCCACTTTCATCTTGAGGAGGCTGGAACACCTCACTCTTCTGCATCTGGCTTTTTCATACTGAAGTTTCAAAGTGCTTCCACAAAGGAGCCAAGTATTGTTATTCTTCTGTTTCAGGTGGGGAAGCCAATACATGGAAAGGCCAAGTGACCCACCTGAGATCACACATCAGGCCAGTGTCCGAGGCAGGAGGCAGTTCTCCATGTCCTCTGTTCCTTCCCAGCCTCTCTTAGAAACCCAAATAGCAATAAAATGAAGCACTGTTTCATACTGGCAAAAGTGAGATTTGGAGCTGCATCAGCTCTAGATCAACCATGGAGCCACTGTGGCTCAGTGGAAACCCTGGAGTTAATGACCTCTGCATAATGGATATATTTTTGCATAACTGAATTCCAAGAAATAATTAAATCCCTCTTAATTATCGAGACAGGAACTAATAGGAGAAAAGAGCCAGAGTCTTTAGGTCAGATTCATTTTAATCTGTCACGAGGTCTAGCAAAAACTTGCTTTATGAATAAATACACCCTATAAATTAGTCCAATAAATTTTTCGTATTGAAATCAGTTGTCTTGCTGCTTTATGTATCACTTTAAAGGAAGACAATTTAATAGGAGTTTTCTTCATCCACAGTAAAACCAGACTTTCAGAATGAGCATCAGAAATGCCAATGCAAACACGGGTCTGCATGTATCCGTGTTTTAGGGACGGTGCTGACATCTGTGTGGGGCGTGTTAGTCTGAGACTGGCTTGTTCAATAGCTGCTGGACTGGAGACCAGTGCTGCTCTCCAACCTGGGGAAAAATTCTCCTCAGTTCCAGTTTTCTTTGTGCATTAGCAATTACTTTCAAATGTTCAACGCTCACCAGCGGTTGCCAGTAAATCTCTGTTGCCTCCCAAGGAAATGCTCTTAATTTCGTGGGGTTTAGAGTCCAAGCACGTGGCTAAACTAAGCTTGACGATAGGGAAGGTTTGGTTGGAGGCAGCTTGTGAGTCCACGGACGAAGTTAGTGCCTGGAATACGTGCACAGCGGTGACCCTATTGTGGAAATGTCAGAATGTTAGTCTTGAAAGACATTAATCTTTTCCACATTTCCTGCTGTGGTTGGAGGTGATTTTCACATTGTTTTGTTCTTGGCTGTCTCAGCGCTTGGAGTCCTCCTGCCTGAGAATCTCTCCTTGCAGTCATTTTACAGCCTCGTGCGTTAGGTACACATGAAAAATGGTTGGTTGAGTAAGAGATTTCTTGGTTTCAACCAGAAAAGAAATACATTAAGTCACTAGAAAGTGGCTTTTATGAAGAAAGGCTCGCATAGACCATAAAAGCAACCAGAAGGGTCTCTGAGTGAGCTACAAAGGGACTCGCCGTGAGCAGAACCAAGCTGAAACTGAGTTTTCCTCTTTGATTTTGAGACTTTGGGTTTTAATACCCATGAAATACAAGTGCCTGTACGAGCCTCAGCAGCTCTGCAGTCTCCCCGCTGCCTTTTTTACAGCGCGGTCTCGGAGTGGCACAGGATGTCATCGGAGGCACGAGGACATTTCTTGCACCCTGCCGCAGCGATGAAACGTGGCCGAGGCTGGGAAGCCAAAGAGAATATCACGTTGCTTCAACACCGAAAGGAGAGGGTTATAAAATTATCATGCCTGTAAATTCCAGATGTCAGCCATATGATTGCAAAGCCCTGCTCTCCGTCCTTGTGTAAATCGACTCTCTCCTAAGCCTCCTCAACATCTGTCGACCCTGAAAGTGAAGTTTTCCCTGCGCTCAGGCGCCTGCACAGCGTACACCTTGTGCCGGGGCTAAAAGGGCTTTTGAAAACAAAAGTTATGCAACCGAGGAAGTGTTTACGTAGGATTAGGTGCCGTGGTTAATGTAAGTGGTGAAAAGTGTCTCTGGCCACCGGCCTGTGTTGCAATGGCCTCGCATTTCCTCCCTTCTGAAGACGGATGTTCATGTGGTTCAAGAGGCTTTTGTCCTATTCCCTGGGCACAAAAGGAAAACGAATGCTGGGGTTTTAAAGATGGAAAGTTATGCTAAAAATATCAGCTTTTCTTGGACCTGAACTGCCCGGGTGATGCTGTTCCAGGGCAAATGCAAAAGAGGCCAGTCCATGTGTCAGCCTTGAACCGGGGAGGTGCATCCACGGGTCCCGGCAGTGGCTTTGGGGACCCAGCCAGGGCTGAGCCCCGGCGAGGCACTCGGACGCGCGTCCTCCTCCTGAGAACGATCGAGTTACGCACCTCGAGCTTTGCCATAGTAGCAGAGGAAGGGAGAGGACAAAGGTTATGGAAAACAAAACATTCGTTTTCTCGACCAGCTGCGTTACAAGCAAAGTGCAGCTTCTTTATACCCAGGGCATAGCGTTCGTAAGTCAGGCCGGCTCTCCGGCAGTGCATTTAATGAGAACTATTAAATGATTTCATGATGTACTCATCGTTAACCATCTGATAGAAACCAGCGCTCCCTCCGAGGGACCAGGACTTTCCAATTGCAGCTTTTCCTGCTCGGGGAAGGAGGCGCAGGGGAAACAAAGCCTTGGGCAGCGTCAGACGTGTTCTGCAACTGTCTCTGCGGGCGTATTGTGTCGGGAGGATTGATCGTCCGCTCACACCGAGCTCGCCGTCTCGTAGCTTTTAATTAGGGAGACGGGCCGGTGACGTGAATAGCCCTTTGGTTTTATGTAATACCTTTCATGGAGAAAACAACCCGATTCTGATCTCGCCTCCGTCCGCCGGCGTAAATCCCAGCATTGCCAGCTGAGGTGGGTGTTGCTCCCTGGGGGGACGTGAGGTTGGACCGCAGCCCGTGGAAGCCAGGGAGCATCAAGGCATCCGCACGTGGGCTCTGTGTGTGTCTGCTGTGCTTGCGAACCCAGGACACGTCCGCTGTTTGTGTAAGAGAGTTGAAGCCAAAGGGAGGGACCCCGACGCAGCGTGGCATCCAGGAGGCTCCCCGGACTGCGGGAGACCTCGAGGGCTTGTCCCTACGGCAGGGCACGTGCACGGCCAGGGGGGCAGAGGTTTACCTACAGCCCTCTGGACCCCTCCCAGGCTGGAGCCGATGGCTGCGCAGAGCCCTGGGAAGGCTCCTTTGTCAAGGGCATAGCCGAGCATGAAAATCACGGGGATGGCTAATTTATGTGAGAAGGTTTTCAAGGAATCAATGGGGAGGGCATTGCTGCCCAGAGGCTTGCCCCTCTCACCGTGTTTAATTGCTAATCAAGAGGCTGGATTCAGCAGCTCCCATTCTCCGACACTTTACGTCTCTGTCAATAAAACTGGAGAGGCTCATGCTTTAATAACAAAGATGGTTATCTCGTTGTGGGAAGCTCCAGGAGGCTGTCGTTCCGTACCGCGTAGCTTTAATGGAGTAAACAGTTGCTGTTACTTAGTTTCCAGCCAGATTTTCTGAATGGGGGCTGGGAGGAGGATGCCTTAATTAATCCTTTGGGAAAGCGGTTGGGATTCTGGCTTGTTGTTTTGGGTTTGTGTCTAAATAACATCTCCCAGATTCACAGTAGTAAAACTTGGGTCCAAATGTCGCCTTGCGGTTCCTTCTCCAATGCACAATTTTTCTTCATCCTTCTGCTCCACGATCCCATGTGAAGTTATTGTTGCCAGCCTCTGAATCCTGGCTCTGCCAGTATGCCAGGGCATCAGCAGGCTACAGATACCTGTGGGCCAGCTCAAATAGTGTGCTTCTGTAAATCATAGAATCACAGAATGTTTTGGGTGGGAAGGGAACTTTAAACATGTAGTTCAACCCCCCTGCAGGGAGCAGGGCCATCTGCAGCTAGAGCAGGGTGCTCAGAGCCCCGGGCAACCTCCCCTGGGATGGTTCCAGGGATGGGGCAGCCACCACCTCTCTAGGCAGCTTGGACCAGGAGCTCTCTCTCCACCCTCAGTGTCAAAACTTTCTTCCTTCTCTCTGGTCTAAATCTCCCTCTTTTAGTTTCAAACCATCACCCCTTGTCCTGTCCCAACAGGCCCTGCTCAAAAGTTTGTCCTCATCTTTCTGGCAGGCCCCTTTAAGTACTGAAATGGCTGCAATAAGGTCTCCCTGGAGCCTTCTCTTCTCCTTTGATAACCCCAAGTAATGCATGGTGATGGCTACTGGGTAGTGAGTATAAATGTCTCAAGAGATTATAGTCAACTGAAAAGAGAAGATCTCTACTTGTATCGGCTGCTTTTGGCAGAGGCAATTGAATTTAGCTCAGGAAGGTACCAAATGTTTGTTTTTCCACCTGTTTTTAGTCTTGCTGACAATCTGGATACAGCAGCCGTATGGAGGACAGCCTTGAAGAACATGAGATGGTCGCTGTTTGGCACAGCCCCCGCGTGCTGAGGGGCTGGCGTTGGGTACCCGAGAGCTGGCAGCCCTATGCTTCTCAGTCCCACTGCCTCCCCACTCCCAGTGGACCCGGCAGCAGCACTGCTGGAGCTTGGCCTTAGGGCTGGCTCACCACCAGTCCCAGCTCACAGCTCTGCTTGGGTTTTACAGCCTCCTTAATGCTTATCACGTGGGTGGGTCTCCCTTGCATTGTCTTCTGAAATCTGCCAGGCTTGGAGAGTAAAGGAGCTGGGTTGTTTTAGCTGCATGGCAATGGAGAGATCATAGAATCACAGAATGGCAGAGGTTGGAAGGGACCTCTGGACATCATGAGCCCAACCCCTCTGCCAGAGCAGGGTCACCCAGGAACGCATCCAGATGGGTTTTGAAAGTCTCCAGAGAAGACTCCACAACCTCTCTGGGCATCTTGTTCCAGTGCTCCATCACCCTCACAGTAAAGAAGTTCCTCTTCATGTTGAGGTGGAACCTTCTGTGCTCCAAGTTTATACCCATTGTTCTTTGTCCTATTGCTGGGCACGACAGAAAAGAGATTGGCCCCTTCCATTTGACACCCAGCCCTCAGATATTTATGGACATTATAGATTGCTCCGTTGAGATTTCACCCCCCCACAAGCAGGCAGTCACCTTTCTTGGGGAGCAAACAACTGTTACTAAAACTGTGTGTGAATGGCAGCGTGGTTTAGGATTCACTTAAGGCTTGTCTTCATCAGCAAATCATTTTCAGCAGAGCATCATTTCACCATAGTGATAACTACCTGAGAACTCCAGTTTACTCTGCATCAATGTTAATGGAACATTTTTCAGGACCTTTTTCATATTACCTGGTTTCTTGGAATTTCCAGAGCTTCAGTATTCTCCGAGTAGTATCTGCTGGGACAGCTGCAAAAGCACAAAAAGTCTCTGTCTGGAGTCAGGACGCTGACATGTGAGAGGCTGCCATAGGATACAAGCTACCACTAGCCATAGAGGCTAATGAGTTAAAATCAGGTTACAGTGGTGTAACTGGTCACAGACTGGATGGAAAGCTTTTCCAGAGTGCTTAGTCCTAGGCAGAAGATAAAAGTCTCCCAGCAAACCTGGCTGGAGCATCACTAACCCATTGTTTTACTTCCAAAGGCTGGAGAAGTGACTTCCCGAGTTCGGAAATCCAAGGAAGCCCCTGGAGCTGGGACTCTGGCAGATGCCATTCAAAGTCAGAGTTTGCAGATTGCCTCGAGCAATTATCCCTCGTTATGTTTTGTAATTTTCATTTTGCAGTGTTTATAACTTGAGTTAAAACCGGGGGGCACGGCAGAGGTAGCTGCTCTCCCGAGCCACACGCCTGGTTTTTCCTTCTTTATTTTTTTGTTGTTTGTTGTGTAAGATGTTAAAGCTGGCTCACTCTAACCTGGCTGCCATCCAGTCAAGTTTTTCTCCTGTAAATAAGCTCTCTTCACCTTGAGGGATGTTATTTCCCGTGGGTCCCATCAGGTGGGAAGCAGCAGGCATCTGCCCCAGTGTCCTTGCCTGAGTTGCCTGAGGAGCTTGTCTGATCTTACTGAATATTGATGAGCAATCAAGTATCGGTAACTACCAGCCAAGTCATATCAGAGTCCCTATCAAAAGCACCTTATCTAGAAAGCCAGGGCTCTGAATAGAGGCATGGGGCAAAAATACACCCATGGGGCACCCAGGAAAGCCAACCCAGTACTGCCGGAGGGAGAAGCATCATGCAACTGTTGTTTCCATGCTAAAAGCAACGTCCTTGTGGAAGCCTGAAGTTCACATCAGCTTGAAATTGGTTTTACTGATGTTAAATTTGGCAAAAAGTATTATTAAAAAGAGCAGCAAAAGAAGGCAGGTGAAGAGCACAGGAAAATATTGCTACACCAGAATACCCAAAGTAACCAAGAGACCTCCTAAACAGTGGAGAAAACTCATCCTCCGGGTGACTTCAGAGGGCTATTTTAAGACACAGATGTTTTTCCTTTGTTTTTACCTCCATGTTGTAGGGCTCCATAAGGGAAGGTTGGAAAGTGGCTTCTTGAAGCATGACCACAGCAAAGGGTCACGCAGGTGGCAGCTGCCAGACCTGGGGGCTTTAGGATTTGCACAGCCCGTGGGTTTTGGCCTCCTTCTCTCAACAACCCCAGGTCCCTCAGCTGCTTCTCATAAGTCTTGTCTCACTGTTGTATTAGGTCACTAAAGGACATCTCCAGCTTGTGCTGGCTCGTTATTAAATGCAGATATATAGAGTCATAAAACCTGCAGAGCATTGCATCTGTAGTGAGCTTCTCAAACAGCTTATCCCAAATGTGGGATACTCTTAAACTTTCATTGCTTTCTCAAGACATTGGACAACTCCAGGCTGCCCTGCTGTTTCCATCCAGCATGAATGTATCCAATGGGAGGGAAGGTGCACAAACAGGTCTGGAGGTAGGTTTTCCATTAGCTGCAGGTAATAATTTATGGTGGGAAAGCAACAGGCAATTAAACCCCTTACGTTGCTGAGCATTAATGTATAGTGCTTTAAGTTAGAACATTTCCTTTAATGTTTTACTTAATGAAGGTGAAGGCTCTCTATGTTCTACTGAAGTCTTTTCCACACAAAGGCTTGAGTGGTTGGTTTAAAAAAAGTCTTTATTATACTTACATCCACACACCAAGCCTACATTTCAAACTACTGCTTCATTGTAGACTGGAGGGAAAAAAAAAAACCCAAACAGCAGAAAGGATTGATCAGCCCTCCAGAGATTGCTCTGTGCTGTCTTGAATGCAGTTTGAAAGGGATTGGGTTTGTTGGGTTGGTTTTAACTTCATAGACAAATACCTCCACCCTAAGATGCCTTGCAAGAATTGAGCAGTATGTGCAGAGTCTGCTTGGCTGTTCCACCTCCAGTACAAAGCCATCCTTTGAAGTACTTTAAGTAGTAGATTTTCTCAAAGGTATCAAGCATGCTATGTGAATAAACTTCAGTGAAAGCCAGGTTGGGTTACAGAAGCAGCTGGTCCACAGCTACAACCAGTAGTAGGGGACTTTCATTCTCTAAAGGATTACTCTTCACGTGAAGCTGGAGCAAAGGGAGGGAACTAGTCTCAACAGAAATGCTCAGACAAAAGCAAATACTACAGGTACCAAGAAGGTAAAGCAGTTCTTGTTTATTTGGGTTTCCTCCTCATCTATTTTAAAACTCTAAGTCCTTTTCTATTGTTTTAGTACTTAAGGCTTGTACCGAGTTCAGTCTGGTCTGAAGTCCCATCCCAAAGAAGGTGGTAGACCAGTGGAAACTGAGCTGCTGCAACAGCCTTACTGGTGCGTAGAGGCCATCATTAGACATGCAGCTCTGTGCTCTCCTGTGACTTGCACTCTTTCGGTGTTCCCTTGGGAGAGGTCACATACCTGCAGTGGGAAGATCTGTCATGCATTGGGCTGGAGGTGGAGGTGCCATTCCCCCTGGGGTTCCCCTTTAATTCGCAGCTCTTCTGGGCACCTTGCACAGCCTGCTCGTTGGCTTCTGGCTCTTGTAGCACGTGAAGGGCTGGCTGACTGGCTTAGAAACCATCGTGGCTTTAAGAGGATGAATGTGGCAGGGTCTGAAAACCCAGCAGTGGTTCCTGGTGCCGTTGTCTGCAGCGTGCCAGGAGAGGTACAAAGCCCATGACGTCAGAGTCCCGGTGATTCTGTGGTTCCAGGCTGCACTTTGCACATGTTAACACCCAGCAATAAACTGCCAGGGGAAGTATCCAGTCAGCCCCAACAATCTAATGTAAAGAACATATTTGAAGGTGGACACAGTGTTTATTAGCCATTATATTTATGAAAGTAGCGGCAGGGGATCAATGAGAAGATGGTGATGGACACTATGCAAGGTCAGCAGAGGACACAGACCTTACATTGTGCAGAGCTTATGGGCTGCAACCCCCTCGAGCTGAAACCAAGTGTCCCAAATGCGTTGCTGCTCCAACCCAAGCGTTCATCGGTCCGTGGTTTAAATTTGGGATTATTTATTTAACAACGTAGAGCAGAATCCCCGTTGATTCGACCGGGGCACTAGGTGTTTGACAAAACTCTTGGAAGACTTGAGGGGTTTGCTCTGAGTCTGCACTACGCCGGTGCTGTAGCACACAGTCAGTTGGGCACACCAGTAGCCTTCATCCGAGGAGCTGTAACTCGAAGCTGGAAGGAAGTCTATAAACCTTGGACTATTCTCCTGGTCCAGGCAGAGGGCTGAACGCCAGGAGCGCTGGGGATTTAATCCTTACACTAACAGTGTTAGCTTAGCATACTTCCCCTAATCCCTTCTTAAGCGCAAACGTCGATGTGGTTTGACACCTTGAAAGATGTGCTAGCTGTCTCTCCTTGGGCCAGCGCTCCCTCCCAAGTCCTGTCTGGTGGGAGGACTGGGTGGAAGAGAGCCAGGAGGAGAAGGAAGATGCCGTGGCCGTCCCCGCGCGGCTGCGGAGAGCGTGTTTCCAGGGCAGCGGTGCTACACCTTTCCTGCTGCGCTTCCCAAGAGCTTGAGATACTTGGATGAAGGACGGTCCATAACTGCAGCATGTCATCATTCTTTGACCAGCTTCCCATCTTTGTGAGCGTAATCAACAGAGGACATCCTGCATTTCTCTGGAGGGAGGTGGCCTAGCCTAAGATCTCCGTTGCCAGTTAAAAAAAAGAAAAGGGATCCCACATGGGCTTCCTGTTGCTGGTTTATTGTGGTGTCTTCTCTTGGATTTAGAAGCTTGACTCCAGCAGCCCCATACAGTAGCCCATAGGCTGCAGGCACCCAGCACGAGCCTTACTTCATTACCTGCTCAGCTGCCTGGCAGGCCCTGTTTTCCCACTGCTGAAACAAAGCCAAAAGCAAAGCTGCTGCTCCGCTCCGTCACTTCAAGCAGCTGATGCGGGCTCTGGAAAATACGTGTCTCTGTGGGCTGCCACCTCTGGGGGGTCGTATGCCAGAGGAGCAGAAGGAGCTGCTGTCTGGGTGATGTGCACGGAGCCATTTCCCTTGCTCATGCAATCCCTGCTTTTATAACAGCCACTGGCAGAAGCTGGAGAGAGCTCAGAGTAATCCGTGGAAATGTGCTACTCAAGAGAAGATAAAGATACCGTCGTACGAGTTCAGCATCACCAAGTGGAGGCTTTGTTGCTGTAAGCATCGTGCAGATAGAAAGGGATACTCCTTTCCCAAAACCTTTGATGGAAACAGTGGTGTATGGATGCAGCTGTAGGTGCACAGACACTGGTAAAAATATTTCCTAGGCAAATGAAGTCTCATCTCCTTGGCACCGCGGTCCTGGAAGCGAAGGTGGGCAGATGTTCACAGCATGCGAACTTCCAATGGGAAGATAATGAAGACCTCATTTACAGAGTGGCTTAAGCAAATGAGCTTATTTGGAATAACTGTAGCAAAGGTAGAAGGGGCAGAAATTTCAGAGTTCTTTGGGTGGGCTCTGCAAGCTCAGGTGGCTCTGAGCCTTTTCAGAAGATACCAGTAATGCACTGACTCAAAATGCAGGCTGAACCCTGTCGGGTTAGTCCAAGTTCTGCTTTGTTCTGTCAGTTAATAGCATGAACGTGTGTAGAAACAGCTGGCTTCCTGACATCCTTGAGAGCAGTGAGGTTGGATGTTTTGTTCCTATCTGGTCTGGGAGCAGGAGGAGTCAGACAGAGGTCCTGCAGTGCCAGGGTTGCTGCGTGACCACGTCATTGCCTTATCTGGACTGGGCAGCTTTGCGGCCAAAGATGTAAAGCGTGCCTTAATTTTCCAGTGTAGGTGCTTTTTTGGCTTCTCACCTGCGAAAGGTTTTGGTGCAGGGAGGTCCTGGTTCCCAACACGTGTGTGAATTGGCTGCTCCTGCCCTTTGGAAGGAGAAGTGGCTGCGTGCGTGTCTGGCTGCTGGAGTTTCCTGGGAGCGGCACAGATACCTCCGAGTTTCATTCTCACTGAAAATGAAGACCGATGTAGCGAGCACCATCGGAAGACAAATATTATTCTCTGTAGGGTGGCTCACATTCTTGCTTGGTGAGAAACAGTCTTTTTAACGCTGTGCCTTTGAGCGTCTTGTTCAGAGGGTTACGTTATCGGTGCCAATTTGGCCTAATAGTTTTAACATTAAACTCCTCCAAGCAGCATTTGCAATCTTAAATCGAAACTTCTTTCTTTTCTAATCTGCAAAGCTCCTTTCTTGGGAGTATCCGGATCTGCCGGAGCTCTGCAACTGAAATCTCCACGCAGAGCTTTGCAAAGACAGCAGCCAGCATTCATTTTACATGTTTCGTATGGATTTTGTAAGCAGTGTATTAAAGAAAAGCAATGAAATACTCTCTCAGGTTAAGGTCTTTAAAAGTACCTAATGCAGTAAGATGCCTGAGCCATTCTGAGCTTCAAGTTCAGCCCCTGAAATCAATCTTTTCCCACTGCTGTGTAATATTAAGTCCCGTTAATAGTTAATGCACAATTTAAGATGCACATCTGTTTGTACGTACGCACAAAGAAAATATTGGTGTCCAAGTTCTTTCTCAGGGGCGTTTAACATTATTTTCTACTGAATTGAGTAAGGTCATTTGGCAAAGCCACGCAGGTCATCAATAATTAATCCAGTCAGGCAGAGCTGAGTCTCACGGTGCTTGCAAACACCCTGTTAGGCTGGATCGTTTGGCAAAGCAGGGGCAGCCCTCGGATTTTTCTCAGCAAACAGTGCGTTTTTAACTTCTGAGGGGGAGAGGGAGGCTTGCTGGTATTGAAAACATCTGTGCTGTCCGTGCAGCCGGACGGACCGTGCAGAGCTTCCGATCCCCCCAGCTCACCCCCCTCCAACCTGGGGGCCGTTGCACTTGAACGAGCGGATACAGGTCATTTCCACCACGTGCTCCCAGACTGCAGTACTGCAAGAGGCAGGAGTTAGCTTGGTTAGCTTTAGATAAGCTTTAGCTAAAAGTTAGACCAGATTCTCTACACCTCAACCTGGCTGGCAGAGAACTGGTTCTGGGGTATGATATCTGTTTTAGATAGTCAACAGGAAAAAAAAAAATCAACTCTTCCAGAGGATGTTTCCTATCCAGACTTCCCATCTAAGAAGATGGGATGAACATGGGATGAATACTCCTCCCTCTCCCCTCGAAGGTGTCCTGAGGAGGAGGCTCCTGAAGAAGTTTAGGTGCCCATCATCTTGCTTTTGGACAGACAACACCGGGTGAAATGAGTCTGGGCAAGCACGATGGGGGAGACCCAGGTGACCAAGGGGTGAATGTGCACCTCTGCAGAGGCAGAAGCATTTTGTGTTCCAGCTCACCAGCTGTCCCCACACGTGTTCAGGGATAAGCAAGCTGGGAACCAGTCCAAACCTAGCAGAGGTGTGTGCTGCTCCTTCTCCTCCATCCTAACGCTGGTACGCACGCTTCCAACACCTGGTCCCTGCTGAACTGCTGATGCTTTACAAGATGAGAGCGCTCTGCAGTTCTGACAAGGAAAATTGCTGCCCAGATGCCTGAACACCAGTGAGCTGCTTGTTTAAATATTTGTTCAAACCAGCTTGACTTTCCAGTGCATTTTTGCATGAGGGGTTTTGGAGGCAGTGGAAAAAAAAAGTCAGTTCTAATAAAATCTCATGCTCTGGTGTGATGCTTTCTCACATGAGAGCATTTAGCCACCAGTGCCTTCTGTCCTGATGGCAGAGCTTCACAGCACGTCTCTCCCCATCGCTGCCCATGACTGTCTCTTACTTAAGATGAATCTCTGTATGTCCTATCCACAGCCCATACAAAGACTTTCAGGACTTTTTATCTCCAGAGCTCATTATCTGCCATTTTCACGTGTGCTGTGTTTCCTGAGAGAGAAAATAAATAGGGATGGGTGGAGGAAAACAGCTTCCGTAGCGTTGTGTGTTCAGCGGCCGGTTGGTGCGGTGGATCCTGCAGAAATGGCAGGAACTGGGATTATTCAAGGGATAACTTGGAGCTGGCGTGAGTGAAGGTCGTTCCTATGAAAAGAAGTATTGGAAAGACTCGTGTTGACCCTCTCCCCAGCTTGACATATCCCATCCATGGAAGTTTTCCACTGCCAGCCTCCAGCTTGAGATCTGTCCCAGTCACCTCTGCTACCTATTACTCCATTATTTTGACAAAGTCCCACTTGCTCTCCCTGAACCATTTAATCTCTGACGTTGTGGTCACCATTGCTTGCTTCCCCCAACGTGATGTCCTGCACCAGTTCTTGACAAGTGCCAGTTTAAAAAGACCCAGTGGAAGACTAGAGTGAACAGCAGCAGGGATGCTGAGTGCTCCCCCATGCACCTATTTTAGCCCTACTGGTACTCTCAGCATCCTCTTCTGAGCAATTATCTCTAGAATCGTGTCTCCGAGCTCGTTAGTTAGAGCATCACCGTGCAGCCAGCTGATGAGGAACAAACAAATTGCCACAACACTCCAGATTCCATTTTCAGCACGTGTACATTTGCAAAATAGAAGCGTTCACCCCAGGAAGTGCCTGGACATTCAGAAAAACAAAGATCTGGGGAATGTTTGCTAGCATTTGCCAGGCTTTTATTTATGTATTTATTTTAAGTAATTTGTGCAGAAAGGTAACTCCCTATCCCCTCAATCTTGGTGTTTTCCTATATGTTGAGGTCTGTTGCCTGGAGAAGGGTCGCACCTAAGCTGGTTTATTCCGCTCAGTTAAAACTGTAGCAGCTTAACAGCAATGGGAAGGATGAAGAGGCAAGCCCACAGGCTTCCTTGGGGTGTTAACAAACAATTTGCCTGCTAATTTCGACCTGTTTGTGGATGCTTGAATTGAAACGAGCCCCAATTAAACACAATTAGCCACATGCGCAGTTCTGGGAGGCAAGAGACGAGCAGCGGAGGTTGTGGGAGGTCTCTAGCATGACTTTGATGTTCTGGAGATCTGGCGGGTGGGTTGGACAGGACAAGATGGCGTGGCAAGGTGGTCTCTAGAGGCCACCAACTCCTGCAGCAATGTGGAAGGCATCCTTGGCTGCGTGGCTTGTGGATAGGAGCTTCTGTTGATGGTGCCCAACTCACCGAGCAAACGCATCTTCCCAAATGATGGCAGCAAAGCAAAGGAAGGTGCTAACTGCTTCTTGAGGACAAACCTTCTGCCCTTGGTCATGCACCCTGTCACAGCAGCTCTTCAAAATCTAGCGTTTTAACCACAAAAGCCTTTCTTCCTGTTCCAGGGAGATCTGTCCGTACCGTGAGATACGGGAGTCAGGTATGGGGTTCCTTGAAGTTCTGGGACCTGCTCCAACCCTGGGTGTGTTTAGTAGCTTTGGTGCAGGTTTTTCTCTCATCATAACGTCAGGAAACGTGCTCTGCAGCCATTCATCAACTGCCCATCAGTACGCTGTCAGGCAGCGTGATTTATTGGGGGTTTCGGTGCCAAACTGGTTAAATTGCACGTTTCGCAGACCCGTGAGCTTCACTCGTGGCACCGAGTGGAATTATTGCATCTGTCCAAAGAAACCAGCAAAGGTTACAGTGTCTGTTTACATTCCTCATAAAGAAAATCTTGTTAAACTCTGTCTCACATATTTTACAGCCGTGGTAAGAGCCCCTGAAGAACACTCTGTCAGGAGAAGCGGTTTCAAGCTTTTTTTTACCTCATTTTACGCAGCAAGGACTATAGAGCGTTTAACTGGGGAGACAGGGGAAGCCCATATGGTGACCCAGAGGGTTCCCTTGGCCAAACAGAGGGGAAGAAGAGTTTGTGGGCTGGGGTTTGCTGTCTCCCAGAAAGCCATGCCATTGGGAAGGGCAGCGTTAGGGAGCGGGTTTGCCAGAGGACCGCAGCTCCCTACGCTGGAACGTGGGCTCGTTTGTCTTTTCCAGATTAACTCTGGTGCCTTGATTTGGCCCCGCGTGGTGTTTTTCCTGCCCTCCCCTATTTTTAAAGAAGCTTGTGATGCTAATCGTGTGCTGCTGAAGTCAAGTTTCGGCAGGTCTTGAACTGAGCTGGATTCTGAGGCTGTTCCCATCCCCGTGGCCATGACTGTCCATGTTGGCTACCTCTGCTTAGACTTTGCTCTGCTGAACGTTTTCTCCACACAGCAATCCAGCTGTTTCCTCTTTGTTCTCCATATGTTTGGTTGGAAACGAGCACAGGAGAGGCACTGAGAGTCATTCCACCCGGCATGAGAAGTTTCCTAGGACAGTGTGACGTGAGGGTTCAGTGCTCCAGACACCCCCTCCTTGCTCCCAGTGGGATGACTGGCTCCCAGCTCGGCAGGACCCCTCTGGCACCCCTCTCCCCCGTGAGATTGCCATTTGGAGCTAGCTGCCAGCAGCATCCCATGCCCTCCTTGACCCACAGACTGAACCTGGAATGCCAACTGATAACTCCAAGTCTGTGGGTTTTGAAGCGTCTCTTCACGCTGTCCCCAGCAATATTCCCTTCTGCATGTGTTTGCTTCACTCCCTTTGAAGCCTCCTAGGAGTTCCTGCAAAGGACTATGTGAATCAGTGGAGATCCCTTCATCCCTCACAGGTATTCAACTGCATCGGGGTGCCTCATCACAGCAAATGACAGGGCAGCTCATAGGATTGTTTTGGTTGGATAAAACCTTTAAGATCATCGAGTCCAACTGTTCCCCCAGCACTGCCAGGGCACCACTGACCCATGTCCCTCAGCACCACAGCTCCATGGCTTGGAAACCCCTCCAGGGATCATGGAGACTCCACCCCTGCCCTGGGCAGCCTGGGACAGCCCTGGACAACCCTTGTGGGGAAGACATTGTTCCTCACGTCCAACCTCAACCTCCCCTGGCACAATTTGAGGCTGTTTCCTCTTGTCCTGTTGCCTGTGGAGCAGAGACCAACCCCACCTGGCTCCAGCCTCCTGTCAGGGAGCTGTCAGAGCCAGAAGGTCTTCCCTACACCCCCTTTTCTCCAGGCTGAACAGCTGCTCCAGGTCTCTCAGCTGCTCCTCACCAGACTTGTGCTCTAGACCCTTCCCCAGCTCCATTGCCCTTCTCTGGACATGCTCCAGCCCCTCAGTGTCCTTCTGGGAGTGAGGGGCCCAAAACAGGACCCAGTATTTGAGATGCAGCCTCACCGGTGCTGAGTACAGGGGGCAGTAACTATTCCTGACAGCTGAGTCTAGGTAGGGAATTTAGCTTGTCAGAACAGACATGTCCAAGTGGGAATCTGACCCAGAGAGTAAGTGAACCTTCTCATTCTTGCAGAGGTTGATTTTTTTTACTTCCCCTGATGATCTGGGATTTGGTTTCATGCTTCACCAGGAGAAAGCCATCACTTTGTGCTGCTCCGTAGCTCTGGTACCATGCTGAAGCTTCTCTTGCCAAGTGACAAAGTGAAGAGTTAAAACTGCAGAGCTGGTTTTCTGCAGCACTCTGCTGCTTCCTGATGTCTCAGGCTGAAGTGTTGATCTGAATGAACCAGTTTAGTCTGGGTGGAGGATCTGGCTCAGAGCACATGGGGCTATAGATAGCTGCTCAGCTTCTGCAGCGCTGACAGTGATAAATTGTCCCTGGCCAAGGAGGATGTTTAGTCATCTCCTGAGGATGATTTGATGGACGTGAGTAACTACTGAGTCTCGAGTTCTCTGCCTGTGTTGCATCGTTGCTAAAGATACTTCATATCTTTAATGTGTTGTAATGCACAGATCGTTTTGGGTGGCTTTGTCTTCTGAAGAACGTAGTCCCCTAACATTGCCCTGTGTGCCAAAGGGCAGGCACAGATCCTGTGTCCTTGTAGGGAACAGGACCAAGAAGGATCACCCCGGATTTCAGCAGGTCCCTGTCCTCAGCCACTTCTCTCCCTGACTGCTTCAGATACAAGCAAGGTGGCCACCAAGAGACAATGCCGAAATGTAGTGCCACATTTCTCAGCTGTCATGGACAACTTGGGCTGGAAAATGTTCCTTGTGTCCACATCCGGGCTGTGCTGCTCAGCTGCTCCAAGGACTCCTGTCCTACTGAAGAGAGTGTTTCCCAAGGCTGTAGTTGATTTTTCACAGGCGAGTTTGTGCACTGGCCAAGACTGCTGACAGCTCAATATTCAGCTGCAGGATATAATTTTCTGTCACTGTGATTTATGTTCTGCTCTGCAACTGGAGTCTCATGTGAAAAGAGAGAAGGAAAAAATAAGAATCGGAAGGAGTTAGTCTTAAAGTTAGCTCAGTGCAAGCTTAGTCTTTGACTGACCTAACAAATTAAAGGTGTTTTTAGATTTTTCTTTATTTCTGGAATATGAAGGAGAAAAATCACCCAAAAGTGACCTGTGCTGTTGGTTTTGGGACCTGCTGCTGTGATGTCTGCCACGGTGCAATGCGAAACGGGTCACTGCCACCACCACAGGAGCCAGGAGAGCCAGGTCTGCTCTGGGCTGAAGTTCCCACCTGAGCCCGGTTGCCGTGTCCGGGGAGGCTCTGATGCACCACAGCGACACCACAGCACAGTGCTCTGCCTCAGGGCATCTTCAGCCTCTTGGTGCCCGGGGGATTCTCCTGGGAAACAGCCCAAATGAGTCTGGCGCAGAGCCACGAGCTCCGCTCCCTTCTGGTGGTGGGAGAAGGGCTCACCCTCCAGCATCTTGGCTTTGCCCGCAAGTTTTCTGGCCCAGATCTCTCCTGCCTCACTTCTGGCACCCAGACTCGGGCTCCTGAAACGTTCTGCTGCTTTTGGAGCGTTGCTTCTTGATGTTGGTGTTTGGGGCTGCTCGTTTGACCTTGGTTTGCTTGTGGTGTCCTCTTGACAGATGCTTAAAAGAGCAATACTGAGCTGGAGGGAGGGGGAAAAAAAAAAAAGCATCTCTTGGCTCTTTGCACGCAGTTGGGTGGGCTACAAAGCCTTCTGCGAGACAAAGGAAGAAGCCACATGAAACGGCTCTTGGGGTGGCATTGACAGGAAGAAAAGCTCCCCGGCACGGCCCTAGGAGAAGGCAAGAGAGCAGGGAAGTGTTTTCTTCCAGTTCTCTGCTTTCCTGCAGAGTTCAGACAACTTTATTTATTGCATTTCCTCCCCTGTAGGACATCTAAGGCGGGTGATGCGTCTCAAAAGCATAACTCCAACCCGTGCCATGGGCTGAAACTTCCCAGCCTAGGGGTAGGGATGGCCCGTGTGGGGACACCGGGGTGTCACGGGGCTGGTGCCCACCACAGGAGAGAAGCAGGGTCCTGACTGGAGCCAGGCCAGACAGGGGAGGCATCTGCTGGACTCCTGGGCTCTGCTGCAAAGCAGAAGAGAACTAACGGGGCTCAGATGAACAGTAGGGGTTCAGCAGGTAAAAATGAAGCCTGGGTCCACCCCTGCAGTCCCCTGAGGTGGTGGGACAAAGTGCCAGGGTGAACTCACAGCTTGCTGGGGGCTAAGGTGGGTTTTAACATGAACCTCTCTGGAGCCAGTCTGTGTGTTGTCATCACACAAACCTTGCTGGCATTTGGGCAAGTGGGTACAAATACTTTATTTCCCCTTTGCATTGCTGCAGTATCTATATAGCCACATCTATATGGACACATATAGCCACACACACATACATCTAGACCCAGCCCTTCCACAGCACACTCTGAAGTGTATACAGGGCATTTCCTTGACAACTGGCATTTAGCAGCTGAGTTACAGGTGGATTTCTGTACAGTCAGCACAGATACCCATCAGAAACTCCTTTTAATAGATCAAAGAGTGCTGCCTAGTTGAAAATTTCTTGTAGAAGTGGTCGTTTCAAGCAGTCCTGCAGTTTTTCTCTCCATGTGTAAGCTGGGAAAGAACCGACTTTCAGGGTGTAAACTGGACAGAAGTTTTGCTCATTGCTTTTTTTCTTAAGATCTCCACTCAAGTGAAGGATTTATTGCCAAGAAATGAGTATTTTACCACACCCCCTCAAAGGTATTTCTGTAGTCATAAAAACTGCTAGGCTAAATCAGGGGGTGAGCAGTAATCACCATGGAAGGGATGGATACCTACTGGATTTTACTCGCTTTATACTTGAAGCTTTTCCTCCATTATATATTATAACTTGCTTTACCTTCAGCAATCTGAGTTCTTCTTCAGTTGAGGAAACCCTAAAATCCACCATAATTACTGTGCTTATTATGTCCTGGCTCTGTAACAAGATAGAACTTGGATAATTAAGTAAAGCCCCCTGGAATAACCTTCCTCCTTTTAATTAAAATGCTCTTGCGACATCCAGCGCTCAACAACGTAGAGCCCGTTTCATGGAGCCATCATTCTTGTGCCAGGCACGGCACAAGAGACTCCACAGCCTCTCTGGGCAGCCTGGGACAGACTCTGACACCCTCACACCAAAGCAGCTTTTTTTTCCTGCTCAGCTGGAACCTCCTGGGTTCCAGTTTGTGCCCATTGCCCCTTGTCCTGTCCCTGGGCACCACTGAGCAGAGTCTGGCCCCATCCTCTTGCCCCCCGGGGCCCTTTAGCTCTTGCTCAGCATTGCTCAGCTGCCCTCTCAGGCTGCTCTTCCCCAGCTGCACAGCCCCAGGGCTCTCAGCCTGGCCCCAGCACAGAGATGCTCCAGCCCCTCAGCATCTCTGCAGCCTCTGCTGGACTCTCTCCAGTAGCTCCTTGTCTCTCTTGAGTCAAGCCTAAATAAAGGTTTGCCCTTTAAAGGGAGCAAGAGAAATAAGAGGTGGAGATTAGTGCTCTCATCTCTTTCACAAAGGAAAGCCTTTAAGCCTATAAAATACTTATGTTTTTTCTTCAGCAGCTGTTGGTTTTCTCAGCCCAAGGGCCATAACAGAACCACAAGGTTTGGCAAACTTACACCTCCCACATCTGCCCCACTCCCCACCAGCCATGCTGCTGAGTCAGCAAAATAGGATTGTGCATCTGCACCTCATTAGGCCACTACCTCTAATTAAATCATTGGCAGAAAAAAAAAAAAAAAAGGGCTTCAGGCTGCTCTGCTGTGGGATGGAGACCCACAGTGGAGGGTGAGTCTCACCCTTCTCCCGGTAGCACCTGAAACCACCACCGTTAGTTGTACAAGAAGATGTTGGTCTTGCAAAATTAAACCCTGACAGACCTTTCCCAGTCACGGAAGGTGCAGGCAGACCTTTTGTGTCTCTAGGTCAGAAGTGAGTTCTTTTCTTCACCTATTTCTAGAGAAAAATGATGAGAGAATAATTATTTGCCGAGTTTTGCAGGATCCTCCTAGGCTTGCAGTGAAGCATCCTCCCAGAAATCCCTGTCTGATACTGGTATTGCCTGAAGGACAAAGTGCCATGTACAACACAGTGCCTGCATGTGGATTAGTTAGTTAACGATGTAAGATTGGCTTCCATGCAAGGACATGGGATCTGCCATAGCATTCAGGAAAGACCTGGGTGTGGGGGGAGGTAGGGAGAGAAGGGGGAAAAGGTTCACCCAAGGGTGCTCCATCTGGAGCCACCTCGCTGCTGCCATGGGCTCTGTAAGCAGGACAGCAGCAGAACAGCCGGGGGACGAGGTGTGATGGCCTTAAACTAGAGCAGGGTAGATTTAGATTGGACGTTAGGAAGAAGCTCTTTGCTATGAGGGTGCTGAGCCCCTGGCCCAGGCTGCCCAGAGAGGTGGTGGCTGCCCCATCCCTGGAACCATCCCAGGGGAGGTTGGCCGGGGCTCTGAGCACCCTGCTCTAGCTGCAGATGGCCCTGCTCCCTGCAGGGGGGTTGGACTGGATGGCCTTGAAAGGTCCCTTCCCAACCAAAGCATTCTACGATTCTGTGATTCCATAACACATTTGGGACCCTGTCCTTGCTCAGCCGCGTCCTTCTGTCTCCTCTGCAGGCCTTGTGATGAAAACCACCCCCACGTGAAGCCTGACGCGTGCGTGGCCAACCTCGCCGAAGCGGTTGACATCATCCTCCAGCAGCTGTGAAGCCGCCAGCGCCGCGGGCCGTCGGAGGGAATGGGGGCGAGGCCTCGCGTGCAGCCCTTCCACGAGGCCCTTTCCTCCTGTCCCACCTCCAGCTGACCTTACCAGACCTGGACCCAGCCTGGGTATTTCACCTAGGGGTACTAACAGCCTCACTGGCTGACTGACGGTACAACTGACCTCGTCTGAGGGTGTAACACCAACCCTGCTGTCCTCTGGCACATTGTCAACGTCTTCTCCTTGGTGCCCCTGCCAGTGCAGGCCAGATCTGCTCTCCTAAAAGCCCCAGGCTGTTCCCTGGCTGGGGCTTCATGAACAGGCTTCTCCATTTAACTTGCCCTTTCTGTGCCTTTTAGGGTGCCCAAGGTGGGATGAGGGATGTCCTTGAGAGGTGATGGAGGCCACCAAGCCCTGAGGTGTGCTGGGCCAGCCCCACTCTGCAGGGTTCCCCGTGTGGCTGTTGCTGGGGGTGGCATGAAAACCCTGGGGACAGAGACAGCCCTTGTGCCCATGGCAGGCTGGTACCTGTGTCTCTGCCATGTGCAGCTCACAGGAATCTCCTAACGCTGTGACACATTACAGAATAACCACCTTGTCCTCTTGGGAATAAACCTCATCCTGCAGATCTGGCCTGTTTGTCATTGTGTGCGGTCACATCAGCTCCGGCAGGGCTGCTGAGACCATCTGAGATACCTTCCTCTGGCTGGAAGGGGCTGGAGCAGGAGTCTGGTGAGGAGCAGCTGAGGGACCTGGGCTTGTTCAGCCTGGAGAGAAGGAGGCTCAGGGGAGACCTTCTGGCTCTGACAGCTCCTGACAGGAGGCTGGAGCCAGGTGGGGTTGGGCTCTGCTCCCAGGTAACAAGTGATAGGGCAAGCGGAAACGGCCTCAAGTTGCACCAGGGGAGGTTTAGGTTGGACGTTAGTAAAAATTTCTTCCCCTCCAGGGCTGTCCCAGGCTGCCCAGGGCAGTGCTGGAGTCCCCGTGATCCCTGGAGGGGTTTCCAAGCCGTGTAGCTGTGGTGCTGAGGGACAGGGGTCAGTGGTGCCCTGGCAGTGCTGGGTTAACGGTTGGACTCGATGATCTTGAAGGTCTCTTCCAACCAGAATGATTCTATGGTTCCGTGACTATAAATTCTGCTTTATAAATACTTTGTGGGTATGTTCAGTAATTTTCTTTCCTTCCCAGTGGCCATCGCTAAACTTGCCTTCAATTATTCTGGCATCACAGAAACACAGACCGCCTTTGGTTGGGAGAGCTCTTCAAGATCAGCTAGTCCAACCTTCACCCACAGAGAGCAAGCCCAGACCAGCACACACCGCTCCCTGATGGCTGTAGCCACCTGAACGGGACAAACCCAACATACTCACCCAACATCCCCCGGCACTGATCCTGCGCCAGCACCACATGCCCACCAACCACCCACCACATCACTTAGGCCCCATCCTGCTGCCGGGGAGCTCTCAGCACGTGCAGAGCTGCCAGAAGATGCTCCATGGACCAAGGGTGGGCATGAGATTGGGGTTTTTTTTTAACTCCTCATCAGAATAAACATCGCCAAAAAGAGCTGCGTGGCGCTGGGCACTGCGGTGCTCCAGCAGATCCCTGGGGCTTGTGCTTTCACCCCACAGTTCTGCAGCGTGTGCGGTGGTCACACCTGCACGTGGCAGGGACAAGGGCTCAAAACAGGTAGAAGAATTAAAGGTTAGGGGTCCCTCCATCAAATCCTCTGCCCCAGGGGAAGCAGGGGCTGCCCACCTTCCCCGACCCTTGCCAGCGTTTGCAAGGGTCCCCCTTTTCTAGGCAGAAATCCTCTTTTAACCAGCAGCTCTGCACCCTCTTGGGCAAGACTTTGTGCTTCAGAGTAGCGTGGAAGGAGACCATTTGGGTTGAACCTGCTTCAGACCCGCCATGGGACCATGGGAAGGTATGCAATTCTCTGTGTCTGATGCATGTTTATATAGACGTGCTCTGGCCGCTGTCGGCATTCAGCTCCTGCTTTCTCCATTTGGAAGCAGGAGGGAAATCATTCCAGCTACATTTCCCAACAGCTGAAGATGCCTCTGGACACTGAAGGACACCAAAGCGATGCTCCGTGTTCCTGCGAGCACTGGAAACCCTTGTTTTCTAGAGCTACCAGCTGGCCAGCACCCCTCGAGGACAGGGGGTGTGAAAGTGGGCTAGGAATGAAATTGCAATAAAATAAACCACATCTGGGAAAATTACTTTATTGCAATTAATTTTATTTTTAGGGGGGATGTCTGGTTTTGTACCTTTTTTGAAGCACACAGCCCTGGGTGCATCCCCACCCCCACGATGGGTGCCGCACGCCCCGGCTGAACGTTGGGGCTGCGACGGCTCGCTGAGAATTTCTTTTTCATCCTGCAATTCTTCCCTCTTTGCTCTAGTCTGCTAAGCCTATCGCTTTCAAGCTGATGAAGTTTAGGCAGATAAACATCCTGCCATCTGTCCTGAAACGTCTTCAAGCCATTTGACTCGCTCAAGGGAGCGTGGCCGTTTTCCGTTCCGCTTGACAAAGGCTGTAGGGAGAGACTGCCCCGTTTCCCCAAGAATTTATTTCCCCCCATCCCCCCAATGTGCCCCTGCCCTGCTCTTACCTGGCTCAGCTTTAGATTTTAATTCAAGGGGTGGGACATTGTCCTTAAATACAAAGCTTAAGGTGCAACCCACGGCTGGGACACCATATTTCTGATGTGGACACGTCAACAGATGGCTTCATCTTTCCCAACCCGCACCCATTTTTGGGCCACCTCCCCTCACCACCAGCTCCCAGCACCCATGGAGATGCCAAGGAGGTGCAGCCAGACCCCATCTGGGAGAGGCACGTGGGGCTCCTTCACCCACACCCATCTCTGTCCCATCAAACCCCAACCGGTGCCACGTCCCCAGGGGGCAGCGGGCATCCCCAGCATCCCCCAACCCCACGGGGACAGCACAGAGAAGCGAGACTCCGGCCGGGGGGTTATTGAACCAGGAAGCTTTATTTACACAGTAAAAGTAACAAGCAATTTCCTGAGACTGAGCTGCTCTAGTGCAATCAAGTCGTGGAGGGGGTACGAACGGGTGGCCCCCCTTGCCCTGCCCGGGGAGAGGGCAACCTGCACCGGTGGGGCCACCTCGGGCAGCCCCTCCCCGGGGACACGCACGTCCCGCTGCGCTTGTGCAATTGCCAGCGAGACTTGGCTACTACAGGTCATAGCTTCACAAGGCTCTTTTTACTTTATTAAGTTCTTCTTCTTTTCTGGTTTCTTGTGGGTTGTTTGTTTGGGTTGGTTTTGGGGTTTTTTTTGGCCATCCTCTTCTTGTGATTTCTCGAACATCAAAGCCACGAAGGCTGCAAAGCATCGCTACAATCTTCTAACGCCCTACGTACGTCTGTTGGCCTGGTGGCCACGAGCTTTTCACCAATGCACTTGATACACAACTTTATGGCCAAACAGGCTATGCTATAATGTGGAAAAAATTACAATCTATTTTACAAATTCTTCTTTTTGCGTTTTGTTCTGGGTTTTTTTTTTTTGTGTCTGTGTTTTTGTTTGGTTTGCGTTGTGGTTTTGTTTTTTTTAATGTCATCTTTGATGGAACAGGCTGGAAGAGCAAGAACACAGCAAACTCCCCATCCGCGTGCTGAGACTTTTCCTATTGAAAATAAATCAAATCCTTTTATTTTTCTCCAGATGATGAACCCTTAGTGCTGCTGACACAGTTTGCTGGCATTGCTGGGTCACTCCACGGACAAGCCACCAAGTCTCTGCACAGTAATTAGCCTGTCTTAGCTACCTAGCAAGGAATAACATCCCTTGCCTGCATATTACTTTAATATCACATTCTCCAGCCGGCAGGAATTTGCCGGGCGAGGGGTGGGAGGGTTGTTCCCAAAGCATCTGTGTAATAGGTGAAGTCCTCTGCAAGCCAAGAGCAGGACCCCTGGGGGGGGATGCCCCGCTCTTCGCCAGGGTCCTAGGGTATGGGGAGCAACGTCACTTCTGACTTTACAATCAATGTCCCCTGAATCTGAGGCACATACTATATTATATTTAATATTTTTTTCCATTACTTTATTTATATATATATTTATATATATATAAATCCACAAATGTTTTACCTCTACAGAGAGAGAAAAAAAAACCAAACAAACAAACCAACCAGCCAAACGAAAAAAAAAAAAAACCAAACCATTGAAAAAGTAAGGCTTTCCTTAAACTGAGAGTTAAGTACATGAAAATCATACAAACCCAACGACGAAAAGACCCAAGAGAACACCACCGTGGCCTCAAGACCGTCGCTAACTGTAGTCTGTGCCTACGCTAACGTGCCCAGTGTAAGGCCACGACTCATTGGAGAAGCGTCTTTAGTAAGGCAAACGGGTTGTGCTGTATGTAAACTGAAGGCTACGGCTGCGCCGAGGACAGCTGGGGAGCGCTCCGTTGGCCACCTTCCTACTGGGGTGGGTGGGGGTTAACGTGGCACCGACCGGTAGCAGCCCTTGGAAAGAAAACAGAAGCCCTTTAGGAATGACAGCCCCGGCGACGCACACGCGCAAGCCCACCCGGAGCTCTGCGCCGTGGAGGTGGGTGAATTTGCCCTTTTTGGATCAGTCAGGAGGTGCCCGTGGCCGGCGGGAGCTGTGGGACAGGTCAGTGGTGGAGGGTGGCGAGCGTGAGGAAGACTCCAAGCCGAGAACCGTGCCGCTGCAGGGGAGGGCAAGGACCAGAGGGGTGGCAGCAGCCTGGGGAGATGCTGGCATGGCTGGACCCTCCCAGAACTGCCAAGACAGGCAGTGCCCGCCCTTCCAGGAGGGGTAAACGCAAAGCCGGGATGGATTTTCTTCTGAACAATCCATCAAGCGACACTTTAAAAGAGCTGGAGGGCTCCCCAAAATGAAAAGACATCCCCTGTCATCCCTTCCCCAAATACTTGGGGCTGGCCCTGCCTGCACCCAGCCTGGAGAGAGCAGAAGTGGCCACTGCCACGAGCCAAACCTCTGCGGTGCCAGGACAGGGATAAAGCTATATAACAGCTGATGGGTTCCACTGTGATGGGAGACGCCACACGCATCCCGAACCACCGCAGAAAAAAGTGCACAAACATAACCAGAAATGATGAAGGAAACCTGGACCAGCAGCTCTCAGCCCTTCCCAAGCGACAGACTCCTAAAGCTTTGCCAACAGGGGTGCCGTACCCTGTTAAAAAGGTCACGTCTTCAATTGCTATTGGTATAAATTACCTGGGTTTGGGGGGTTTTTTTGTTTCCTTTCTCACTTTTGCAGAGCTCAGGAAGTAAAGCCTGAGCTTGAGGGAACCCACAAAAGATGCTGGAAGCCACTCATACAGATTTCCTAGACTTTTACACAAACAAAACCAAGAAAAAAAAAGGGGGGAAGAGAAAAAAATATCTACGTGTCCTTCTAAACCTGTTAGCAAGTGGACAGCTTATTGTTTCCAACGAGAATTCATATCATAGAAACGTTAACGGTCACCACGTTATCTGTGCTTGAAAAAGGCACAGGGAAAGGAAAAGCTTTCAGTGCTGCTACCTGGATTTTCAGCCTTCTGCCAGCTGACTTTGTCAAGTAACCCCGCGGTGTGCCTCGGGCACGCAGCCCCTTCACAGTAAGACAGCCAAAAAAAAGAGAGGGTGGCAGCCGTGCCCCGGGTAGCAAAGAGGGCACGGCCGCTGGTAAATGAGTAAACAGCCCAGCTCTGCTCAAAACTGGGTGTTGGGAACCCGAGCGAGGGTGGCACTGAACCTGATCGGGGCTTTTTCCCGATGGGTTTAAGAGAAGAGACGGGGAAGGGAAAAAACCCAAAGCTAGGGATGGAAGGTTTTTGAGCATCCTGAGGTGCGGATGCCTCCCTGCGTGGGAGCTTACGGGCCAGGGGTCCCTTTAATTCCTCATCAGGAAAATTAAAAAAGAAAAAAAACAAAAGTAAAAATCCAGCTCTTACCATTATTAAATTTAAGCAAAACACTTCACTTGCCATTTCCTTCCGATGGCACTGCCAGGGCCGTGGGGAGCCAGGGGGGCGGCCGGGCCACGCGGGACACGGCAGGAGAGGAGTCACAGCTGCCCCCGCGGCCACCAGCCACCCCTTGCTTTGCAAAGCCCGATCTTCTGGGGTTTCCCCACTTCTTCCAGTCCCACGGATGGCAGATTCTCCTCGTGCATCCCTTTCTGACCCAAGGCAGGTGGGACTCGGGGCAGGGGGAGCGTGGCCATCCCCACCAGCTCCGACCCTACCTGGCAAAAGCCTTTTCCTCGCGGAAGGTGCGCTTGCTGGCGATCCCCGGGTTCCCCCGGTCGGACGGGCGGGTTCCTCCGCCTCGCTGCTCTCTGGCTACAGTAGTTACAAAGAATTTCAAGATTTACACGCGCGCGCACACCAACTGCTCTAAAGACCTGATGAAATTTTGGCAAAGCTGCTTCGTCCCCTCCGGCGGGCAGGGGGAGAGCGGTGGCCGGACCCCGCGCACCGGGCGCTGGCAGCGGGAAGCCCTCCGTGGTTCTGCCACCCCGGGGGCAAGAGGAACCCCCCCACCCCCTCCCTCTTCAGTTGTTTTCTATCTGCTCGATATCTATCTCGCCATCCAGCTGGAAGAGGCTCTCGGCTCCCGTCCCACCCCTCCGCCACGCTGCTTTGTCCTCCTCCTTCCCGCCGCCCTCCTCTTCTTCCTCGCAGGAGAGGTCGTCCCGGGCTCGGCTCTCGTCGGGCCGTGGCTGCAGCGGCTCGGGTACGGGGGTGCAGGCGGGGGTCCTGCCCGGCATCACCTCCGGGGAGCGGGGAGCCGTGGTCCACGGCCGGGGCACGGGGAGCCGCGGGGAGCCGTCCTCCGCTGCGGCACTAAGGCAGGTAAGGCTGTTGAAAGTCTGGCGGTTCTGCAAAGGCAAGGGGAAAGAGGCAGCTGAGGGAGGCGTGGGGACAGGGACCGGAGGGAATCGGGAAGCCGTGGTGGGGTAGATGCTACGACAGGTGAGCCAAGAGTCCCCCACCCCAGCAGGAAGGCAAGCAGCTCAGCGGAGACGCTCAGCTGGCAGGCAGCTGGTCCCCAGGAGGTGGGCAGCCACTGCCAACCCTCACCTCCCCGTCCGCGGCAGGTCCTGCGCCTCTCCCATCCCTGCAACGGCTGATGGCATCAGAAACAGCCCGCATCCCAGAGCAGACCAGCCCCATCCCCATCCCCATCCCCATCCCCACCTCCACCCCACACATCTCCCGGCCACCCGGGTGAGGCAGTACGGAGCTGTTCGCCAACAATAAACGAGCGCTTCCAATAACTCCATTTATTAAAGCAGCCAAGGGAAACTTCAGCCCCTGCTTCAGGCAGCTCATGGTGGGCTGGACCCATCACTGTGATGGCCCACGGCCAGCCCCCCTTATTAAAGACCATGCGAGGTCAGTTCTCTGTCCCTCGGCTCTCTAATGAAGAGGCTTCACGGCTGGTTACCTTGGCCAGAAAGCTGACTCAGCTCCTGTCCTGTCACATCTTCAGAAGGGATTCACACTCCAACGGTGGCAAGGAGCTGAGAGGCAGTCAAAGCCCTTTGCAGCAGAGCAGACACAAGGTCTCAGAGATGCCGTCCCGACCGCGAGCGTGCTCACCTGACAGGGCATGCCTTCTGCCCAGGCTGCTTTTTAAAAGAGCAGACTGCACCCTAATGAGTGAATGCCAATGGAAATAACGTGGCCACCTCACTGGCTGCGGGGCAGAGCCTGGGCTCTCAGCAGAAGAAGGCTGTAGAACATCTCAGCAGCTTGTGCAAGCCTCTGTCACAGGAGGAGCTCGCTTCACAGGCACCTGGCCTGGTCACAGCCCACCTGATGGGCATGAGTGTCACAGGACAGTGGGTAGTGATCATCCCCCTGCACTCAGCACCGGTGAGGCTGTATCTTGAATCCTGGGGCCAGTTTTGGGCTGCTCACTTCAAGAAGGACATTGAGGGGCTGGAGAGTGTCCAGAGAAGGGCAACAGAGCTGGGGAAGGGTCTAGAACACAAGTCTGGAGAGGAGCAGCTGAGGGACCTGGGCTTGTTCAGCCTGGAGAGAAGGAGGCTGAGGGGAGACCTTCTGGCTCTGACAGCTCCTGACAGGAGGCTGGATCCTGGGGAATTTACGCACATTTGTTGGGGTTCTTCTTTCAAATCCAGGCAAGCTGGGAGAAACCCCACCAAAGTAACCTACCCCAGGCTGTACAGGAAGCAGAATCACCCCTTCCTATAAAACCTGAGGGACGCAGGTCAAAGCCCCACCTCCTTCACACGCTTTCATTCAGAAAGCACAGCCACTTGTGCTGAATTTGAACCCACTGACCACACGGTGCTGAGAGGCTTTGGGTGAAATGATGCACCACGGCTGCACAGGCTATTGAACCATCGAATCATAGAACAGTTTCCACTGGAAGAGACCTTCAAGATCATCCAGTCCCACCTTATTCCTAGCTCTATCAAAACCACTGAACGTCACAGGTCGCTGCAGGAGATGACGCAGTGACCACCCCAGCTGAAAGGAGAAGTTCCTCCTGGCCACTGCTCAAGTTGTGGGGTCGGGGGACTACATTTCACACAGCTTTCAGTCTCTGGAACCTTCCAAAAACCCACAAGCCCCAAGCCCATGTGAAAAACCAGGCATCTGGTTTTTAGAAAAGTCCTTTTTTTAAAAAAGTCCTTTAAAAAGTCAGCTGCTCTCAGTCCCCACGTCACCTGCCCCGGATCTTTTAAACATAAGCCGTGCCTCTCCACACGGTTGCTCCTCCAGGTGCTGAACGTGTAACAGCTCCAAGCAGAGATCTGCACGTTGTGGTTAATGGACAACCTGTAATTACCACTGCTCTTGGAGAAGGCCTGAGGACATGGCCAAAATATTTCCTAAGTACTCCAAAAAATTTGCAAGCATATTTCCAACAGTGATTTTGAAAGCCTACGCCTCCTGAAAGTCAACAGCCTTCTCAGAAGTGAAAATCCCTTCTACAAACAAAACTCTGGCACTTCTGAGAATGGTAATTTTTTCTCCTGCTGATGGAGCTCATCTCCTGGCTCTGGTGCTTCCCTGGGCTCGGTACCCAGGTGTGGGCATGCCGGGCTGCTGCGGGTGGGCCAGAGCATCCTAGGAGGATGGAAGATGCTCTACAGTGCTTCAGGGCAGGAGATGGGTGATGCTTGCAATGATGAATGAAGGAGGATGCAAGGTGGAGAGCAACTGAATGGGTGCAGGGTGCGCTCTTCCTATCCGAACAAAAAGTGTTTCCAAGCTTGGACGTGTCCCGGAGAACAACCATGAAGGTACCTGAGTTGTCAGTGCTGAGTTAATGGTTGGACTTGATGAACTTAAAGGTCTTCTGCAACCTAAATGGCCCTATGATTTGATGACTTTCAGGGAATTTTGCATTTTATTGGACTTTGCCATGATAAACCAAGCCAAGAGCCTCGTGTTCCCTGCTCCAATCCACACAGGCTGCAAACCATCGTTGGCCACGTACAGCCTTGAGTCACTCCAGGTCGTGTTTTCACCTTCCCTACAAAGAGGATGGAAAAACCCTTCGGATGGTCCCATCACAGCTGCAGCATCTGCTCCCGGAGGAAGGCCACGTGCAGGTGCTGGGCAGAGGCACTCCCTCTGACGCAGGCTTGTCGGCGTTCAGCTTGGAGAACAAGTTTCCACAGGCACTGGCTGCCACGGGATCCCACGCCTCACCTGCCGGGGTCGGTGTCGCAGGAGGGCAGGGATGGAAGTTTTGGGGAAGGGTCCCCCCAGGATGGTGGGAACTGAGGCAGTATTGCCCACACTGGCTCTGGAGCAGTGGTGGATCAGCCACCATCGTCAATGCAGTGTCTGTTCTCCACCCTTTGGGGTTGTTGGGGTTTTTTTAATTCTTTTTTTTTAAATTTATTTCACGCCTGCTGAAGTGCTGAGCAGGCAAAACCGGGCAGTCAAGTCCTCTATTGATCTGGGCCGAAGAGCAGTTTTGGTGGCACAATGCAGCGTTTGTTTCCTGTGGCCAGGCAGCCCTGGGCCTCCTCTGAGCCTCCTCACAACCTTGTCCCTCAGCGTGAGTCCAAAAGGGGTTATCAGGCATCTCAAATGCTGCGGCTCTCAAAGAAACCATGGGAATCCAGACACCCTGACACGGGTGCCTTCTGGAAGATGCTTCGGGCCATCCTGACCTTTGCAATGTACCTCCCATCTAAAATATCTTTATTCACAACCACGGTAACCTGTTTCTGACCATCTGAGGTGCTGGTTTTTCTTCCCCCGGCTCTCCCTGAAGTTACAGCAATCCAGCATGCCGGGCAGTCCCTCAGGGAGAGGAAGAAAATGAGACATCCCTAAAGCAAGCACCTGAAAAACCATCCAAAAATACAAATGAGAAACCCTTGGCCACTTGGAACACTTGGGCTGCCAGCTGAGCTCCAGAGCAAAGCCCTTCCTGTGTGGTGGTGACCTCTCAGGCTACCTCTCCTTCCTGCAGGGCTCTCAGGATGCTCCACACCATGTGGAGACCAAGCCCAGAAGCCAGGAAGGCTTCAGGAGCCGATTCATCCCCCACATCCATCCTTTTCCACAGGTTTTTCCTCCTCTTGAGCTGCATCCCCGGCAGGGGCTGGGGTCTGGAGGTTGGCAGCTGGAGGAATCCCTCAGATTCTTCGTGTAACTCTTCCCCTTGTAACGCTTCCCCGCTCCGAGCCGTGAGCTCTTCTCTGAAACACATCCCTGCAACACACGTTGGATCTGCTGGAATAATCACCAGCAGGACTGTGATCCCCGCGGTCACCGCGGCTTCGGAGCGAACGCTTCTCTGTTCTTTCTTCCCCCGCCCTGGCCGGTGAGTGCCGCGGTTCTGCCGGGGAAGGTGTACCGTGACAAGCTGGCAGTGCCACCAGCCCTGCCTACCGAGCTGGCAGCACCTCCCGGTAGCACGCTGGGATAAAGTTGCCTTATAGAGCTGAAAATAACCCGGTGCCAGCAGGAAAAGGGGGAGCAGTGCTGCTCCGCGCAGGGTCGATGGGCTCTGCCAGCCCTCCCCAGCCAGCAAGGTCACCTCTGCCAGGGGCTCCTCCATCCACCTCAGGGATAAACCACTCCCCGAGGCAAAGGTCTCCCGTAAAACAGCTCCAGCCTGGGTTATCTGCTGCTTTGGTCGTTCGCTGTACGGCAGAGTCCTACCTGGTGGCCTGCTGGTCAAGGAAGATGATCCTGCCCCCCTGCTCCCTGCAGTGCTGGGTCCAGCTCTGCAGTCCTCAGCACAGGAAAGACATGGACCTGCTCGAGCAGATCCAGAGGAGGCCACAAAAGTTAACCCCTCTGCTGGGAGGCCAGGCTGAGAGACTTGGGGTTGTTCAGCCTGGAGAAGAAAAGACTCTGGGGAAACCTTTTTGTGGCTTTTCAGGACTTCATGGGGACCTGTAAGAAAGACAGGGACTGACTTTTGAGCAGGGTCTGTTGGGACAAGACAAGGGGTGATGGTTTGAAACTAAAAGAGGGAGACTTAGACTGGAGAGAAGGAAGAAATGTAAAGGTCCCTTCCAACCCAAACCATGCTGTGATTTGCTGGTTCTCCCTGGCATTGTGTCATGTAAAGCATTCAAGGAGCTGCCGAGAGGACACCTGGGTGCTTGCGACTGGGAAATGGGTTCCCTTTGGTTTCAAAGCTCTGTAGAACTTTATTATAGAGCATTATTTGAGCCAGGCACACACACACATTACTCAGGTTCAATCTTCTAAAGCACCCACAATCTTCTCCAACTCCATCCCCAGGCTGGTGGCCCTGAGGCTGGTTTTCCAGCCACTGAGAAGCAGAGGAAAGGAGATGGGGAGGGACCTGCAGCAGGTCAGTCCTGAGGCTGCAATAACCAACCTCTCCCCAGCTCAGCAGCATCTCATCTCCTCATCTGAGCTGCATCTCAGCAGCTTCACCAACAGGGCCAGGCTATGGCCAAGTGGCTCGGCAAGGTACTGGCTCTGCAGAGAGTGCAGCCAGGTCTCACCAGCACCTCCCAAAAAGCAGGAGACGTGTCCGTCTCGCCCCGAGCAGGGCCGGTGAGCGCTGCCGCTCGCAGCTCAGCTGCCCCGGCTTCCAAGATCAACAGTGGCACTGGGGAGAGGCCGTGGGTCTCACACCCATCAGCAGAAAGAGCCTCTGAGAGACGAATGAGGTGTCAGGAAAGAAATGACTGAAATACCTGAGGAAGGAAAACACAGGAGGCAGTTATGGGGCGGAGGAAATGTGAACGCAGCTCGGGTGCCTGGCGCGGGGCCGCGGCTGGGTTTATACGCTGTCAGGAAGCTCAAACCCATCTGCTCTTTTAGGGGAATTTTCTTTCTTTTAAATAAATTTGATCCATGGAGGCACTGAATAATTTGCAGGCACCCCTGCACCCTTCCTCAGGCCGATGTGCCCACGGCAGCATCCCCTGTTGGCTCCCACCCCGCTCCCGGCGGGTACCACGATGCTGCCCTTATTTTCAGGCTCTGCCTTCCCGGCTCTTCCCTCCGCACCCGCTAATGAAGAATAATATTTACATAGCCCCCCAGCCCTAATTTTGCAGTAACAGGCAGCAGTGCTTAGATGTTCCATGGTCTAGAGCTTCAGCAGATAATTTTGCTTTTATGCTGTTTGGTGTGAAAAGCAGCTTTCACGGGCGGGCTCAGAAATATTTATTATCCTACCAAGTTGCTTCACACCAGGGTATCAAACAAACAAAAGGGGCAAAAAAAGCAAGGAGGCTTTAAACCACTAGTATTACCGCTGCCTTTGGAGCCCACAGAGTTAATTTGGTTTTACTTGCAGTTTTGCTCTTGCCTATGGAGCATTCTAGCTGCCCCGGTGACAGGGAGGATGTTTAGTGAGTTGACAACTGCAGAAAGAAAAAGCTGGTTTATGACCCACCGATGGGAATCTCTCTGGTGCTACAGAGCCCCAGGGAGATATGCTGGAGAGATGAATCCCAGAAATCATGGAGAAATACAGCAAGGACAGAATCAGAGAGCAGTGCTGATCTCCAGGGCTCGACCGTCCCACTAACGCACAGCATCCCACAGTATCCCACAGCATCCCACAGCATCCTGCAGTACCCCAGAGCATCCCACAGTATCCCACAGCATCCTGCAGTATCCCACAGTATCCCACAGCATCCTGCAGTATCCCACAGCATCCCGCAGTACCCCAGAGCATCCCGCAGTACCCCAGAGCATCCTGCAGTACCCCACAGCATCCCAGAGTACCTCACAGCATCCCGCACACAGGGACTCAATCCCAGCGAGGCCCCCCCGGCCCATTCCCATTCATAACAATAATTGGAGGAAATCCTCTTTTTCTGCCAAGAACATATTTTTTTCCACTGAACCCTTCGCTACGAGCTGGAGAAATCCATTTGCTCAGACAGGTCATTAGGCAACCTCAGGAGTGATTTGCTGTGTATTTATTTACTTCCAGCCTTTCGCAGCCTCCCCAGCTTCTCCTCTCCTCTCCAGATGATGCTATTGCAACACCACAGACTGAAGTGAAGCGATTCTGGTGTCATCAGTGGTGAGTTTGAACCCAGCTCGTCCCCAAAACTGTCAAAACTTCAGGGTTTGGAGGGGTTCATCTCTAGGGAAATCCAGAGATGCTGCTGTTTTGACTTCTCCCAGGTTAGGATGAAAGATCACTAATAGGGAATTCTTTATTTTAAACCACTTTATTTTTTTTTTTAGGAATCTCTGCCCTGTTCCATTTCCATATTATTTGCACCATTTTCAGTACAGAACTAATATTTCTCTTCTACTATTGTGGTCTCGCTTCACGGCCTAAATTAGAAACCAAGACCTTACAGACACCTTAACACCAAACTTCCAAACATCCCTCATTCGATTCCTTTGGCGAAACACTTTCTGAAACTCTGTCAATCCACTGAATTGGCCCAGATTGGTGGAAACCTGCTCCAGCTGAACACTTCCACCTGATTTCTCCAGCTATAACTCACGTAGGGGCACCAGCAGATGCTCGACACCCACCTTGTCACCAGAAAGGGGACAGCATCACCTCACTGAAACCATCTCCCTGGCATTTGCAGCAGCACTTTGATCAACATATGCCCCAAAGTGCTTGAGACAAATAGATGACTCCCCATGACTCGGGATGGTATCAATGCAGCAGGACCTTGTGTCCTCCATGCCAGGATGGACCACAGCGATGGAGAACTGGGATGGCTGCAGGTGTGGAGCATCTCGCTGCTTCAGCAGCACCGTTAAAGAAACCACCAGCAGGTAAAGGGATAAAATTACAATGGACATGACCATAAATCCAGAATTTATGGGAAAATTTACACCCTGTGATGTGTAAACATCTGGGACATCAAATGCGAGGCAGGAGGTACAAGAGTGCACCTAATCCCAAAGAGCTGCCTGTGCCAGCATCTCACCTCCCACCACACACAGAGGGCAAGCTTAGCACAGAGTGACTAACTGAAGGTGATAATGGCAGCCTGCTTTTCCCCAGGCATCAAATTCATCTTGGGTTGGATTAAAAATGCGAGGGGAGTAAGTAATCTGGAGTCATGCACCTGCAATTTCTCCTAGGGCACCTGCATCCACCGTCGCACCCAGAACCTCCTGCGAAGTAAATGCAGACTTGGAGTAGATGTCACTTTTCTGACACAGTCTCCGTGTCAGGCTATGGAACTGCTCTCCTGGCTTACTTAGTGCTGCTTTCAAAATGCTTTGGGAGGGTTTTGCAAAGCAAGAAGCTCCCAAGTAACTTTGGACTGACACTCCTAAAATTCTGCGTGGAACAAGTGTTTTCTACAAAACCACTGTCTGCCTGGGAGGCCATGGCCACATTGCCTCATGCCCAAAGGACATGTTCCCAAAATTTCTTCCTTCTCTCCAGTCTAAATCTCCCTCTTTTAGTTTCAAACCATCAGCCCTTGTCCTGTCCCAACAGGCCCTGCTCAAAAGACCATCTCCATCTCTCTGAGCAGTTCCCTTATAGTACTGAAAAGTCACAGTAAGGTCTCCCCGGAGCATCATCGTAGAATCACAGAACCATTAAGGTTGGAAGACACCTCTAAGATAATCAAGTCCAACTGTCAACCCCAGTATCATGGCCACTAAACCACGTCTTGACGTGCCACATCTACACAGTTTTTGAACCCCTGCAGGGATGGTGACTTCACCCCCTCCCTGGGCAGCCTGTGCCAAGGCCTCACCGCTCTCTCAGTAGAGAAATTGTTCCTAATGTCCAATCTCAACTTCCCCTGGCTCAACTTAAGCCCATTTCCTCTCTTTCTACCACTTGTTACTTGGGAGGGGAGACCAAGACCCACCTCACCACAACCTCCTTTCAGGGAGTTACAGAACCACAGAATCACTCAGGTTGAAAAGACCCTTGGGATCATCGTGTCCAACCTACTCTACAAGTTCACCCCTAGATCATGAGTTACAGAGAGCAAGAAGGTCTCCCATGAGATTCCTTTTCTCCAGGCTAAGCAATCCACGGGTAGAAGAAGATACGATCAAGAAAACACCTTCAAGGGGAGAAAAACCTGACCACTGTCTTCAAATCCTGCCTGCAGGGAGGGAGGGAGCAGCAAGCCTGGCAATCTGGAGTGCTGGGGGTTGGGTGGTTTGTTTAAAACCAATATAAACAGCCGCTTTTGGCCACCACTTCTGAGCATGTTCATTCATTTGAGGATGAATCTCTGCTTTACAAAAGCCATTCTTTGGGTCCACGTAGCGTACGAGCCCGGGGAGCAGAGGGTTAAACAGCACGTGGGGAATCAGATGTGCATCTCCGGGATACAATCGGATTTTGTCTGTGTTTGGGACAGACACTGCCCAGCTTTGTTTGTGTTTCCAGCCCTGGCCTCCCGTGTGAGTGTGAATAAACATGCGACGCCCGACCCAGCATCCCATACCCGACCCAGCATCCCTTCACCCTGCACTGGGATGGAGCTGGGAGCAAGGGGTGGCAGGGCACGGTCCTCGGGTACCATGGGGCCCTTCAACAATGGGAACCCCATCACCCGGGCAAGGGATGCTGCCAGAGGAGCCCATCCACGTGCACAAGTTCTGGCCCGTGCTGGAAAAGTGATTTCATGGCAGCAACTCCCACGCCCCCTGGCACGGCCCCTTTCTGGTTCCACAGCTGAATTTGTTTTCCACCCATTGTGTTCAGTGAGTCACAAATTCATAAGTGGGGCAGATGGGACCGTTTCGAGTGTAAAATCAAAACAATGGATGTCATTGAATGACACGTTATTGCTATTAAAAGCTCTGCTGGGTAACTAAAATAGAGCCTGCGACAATAAATCACCTCCTACAAGCATCCTCTGACTACTGAAGTACCTTGCCTGAAATGGTCACTCCACAACTGCAGCAACGGATCAGCCTTTTACAGGGAGATGGATCTTTCTTTTTGAGTGCTTCTCCTGGCCACAGTATGACCCAGTGCCTAAGAGCAAGGTTTTGTTGCTGTGGGGAGCACCCAAACTACATCCCACCCAAGCAGGCACAGCCTCGGGACCTTACGGACAAGGGGAAGCAAAAAAAAAAAAGCCTTCATTTTTTCATCTGAGAAACTGAGGCAGGGAAATTCTGCTTGAAGGACATTCGCAGAGGAGGCAGGAAAGGAACTGATGCGTACAAAGTCCGGCCACAGAATCCCAGAATCCCAGCACAGTGGGGGTTGGCAGGGCCCTCTGGAGATGCTCTGGTGCCACCCCCTGCTCCATCCAGCAGGGGCACCCAGAGCAGGGGCCCAGCAGCGCAGGGTCCAGCCGGGGTGGGAATCTCTCCAGACAAGGAGACTCCACAGCCTCTCTGGGCAGCCTGGACCAGGATCCAGCAACCTCACACCAAAGGAGTTTTTCCTCCTGTTCAGATGAAACCTCCTGGGTCCCAGTTTGTGCCCGCTGCCCCTCATCCTGTCACCGGGCACCACCAAAAAGAGTCTGGCCCCATCCTCTCGCTGCTCTCCCTTTAGATATTTACTAGCCAATGCCACAACTTCAAAAGAATCCATTCCTCTTCACATATTGCCCTCTATACACGACGAGCATACACACTCAGACCTGATAAAACTCTTAGACCAAGCTAATCTACAATGCCCAACGAAAGCTTTTCTTTGTAGTGCAACACAGGGAACAACTGATGCAGAACATCTTTGAAAGCAATGGAAATATCTCCCAGGTGAAGTTCCCTGCAGCATATGGGAAGGGAAGGGAAGGGAAGGGAAGGGAAGGGAAGGGAAGGGAAGGGAAGGGAAGGGAAGGGAGAAGGGAAGGGAGAAGGGAAGGGAGAAGGGAAGGGAGGAAGGGAAGGGAGGAAGGGAAGGGAGGAAGGGAA
>JANVCC010000077.1:12060328-12098522 GCA_025345505.1 Todiramphus chloris collaris
GAAGGGAAGGGAGGAAGGGAAGGGAGGAAGGGAAGGGAGGAAGGGAAGGGAGGAAAGGAAGGGAGGAAAGGAGGAAGGAAGGAAGGAAGGAAGGAAGGAAGGAAGGAAGGAAGGAAGGAAGGAAGGAAGGAAGGAAGGAAAAGATAGCAGGGCAATGAGTAACGATGGTGGTGTGTGTTATAGTCTGACCAAAGTGAAAACCAGCTGGCCTTCAAGGTCCTCTGCACCCTCTGAACTGACTCATGCTCTTTTGATCCTGAACCGGAGGCTTTTTTCCCACCGAGCCACAAACTGACCTTTGCAGGCTCTCGCTCGTGTTTATTTGAAAAACACTGGGGCTTGGAAGCTGGAATCTGTCTCAGGAGTTACATCAATAGCAAACTATTTCCTGGGATACGTCTGGAATTTAAAACCTCTGGGGTTTTTTTGCCTGTCGTTACCTTTTGGCAATATTTGCCACCGGCTCAAGTGGGTGCTGACGCCGACCGAGGTCCCTGCTGTCCCTCCAGCCCTCGCCAGCAAGCCTGAAAGCTGCCAACATTTAATCAGAAAATCTCTGTATGTGAAAATGTAGAGAATTTTACCCCTTGAGGAAGGAGCTGGGTGGTCAGAGAGGAGAGGCCACTTCTCCCATACTCCAGTTTGAAACTTCTCCCCACTCAGCATCAAGGCATTTCGAAGCTGGTGGGCTGTTTATGTCAGGTTTGGGAGTTCACGAGCTCCTTCGTGCCTGGATCCTCATGGAAACTGCCTTTATTCCTTTGTTTGGAAAGAAAACCAAGGCAGGGGACAGCCTGGCTCCCAGCCATCAGGAGAGCCCCATTACACATCCTGCTCCCCTGGATCTCCAGCCTAAGCTGAACCTGATTTTAATCCTGAAAAACATCAAGAACCACCCATCCACATTTCAGGAGGATGCTCTTGTAATTCCTGGTGCAGATGACTCCATCCTCCACAGGCACGTGTTCCTCAGAGGACAGTGAAGTCACCCCATGAATGGTGCTGTCTACGGCAGCCGGCGAGCAATGTGAATAGTCCCGTTGTGCCCAGCTCCAGCAGCTCAGCACCCTTCCCGTAACAGGCGTCTTTCAGGCACAAAAATCTTCTCTGTTACTCTTCCTTATCAAGCACATCCCATGCCTCACCCTCACCACCTTCTAAGCTGGTGTTTGCTGCTACCAGTCCCCTCTCATCCATCCTTCACAGCTCACCCGGAGGGCAGAGAGCTATTTATGGTGGTTTCATAACCATGGGAAGCTCTCCATAACCCTGGGGAGATGCAAGGGCATATTGTATTTCAATTACCTTACTTGTCCTACAGCAGCTGCTCTCTGACCCATAGACTATATGCCATGCTATATAATAAAAGCCACGTAGCTGTGGATGCTGAGGGACATGGTTTGGTGGTGGACTTGGCAGTGCTGGGTTAGAGGTTGGACTTGATGAGCTTAAAGGTCTTTTCCAACCGAAATGATTCTATGGTTCTAGTAAGAAGCTTCACGGAGGAGGAGGAGGAGTTTGCCAGCTGTCTGGAACTTTGGTTCACAGAGAAGCCAGAACCTTGTGGAGCCATCAGAAACGGGGCACGGGTGCCACCATTGTGTCCACCAGTGCACAGATCCCAGCAGGGCACTTCCAGCTGTCAGGATTCGGTGTCTCTCATCACATCTGACAATGACTGCCCATGGTGCTGTGGCTCACATGCCAAAAACATGTTTGTGGCCTTTCATGGACCTGTTGGAGCAAGTCCAGAGGAGGCCACAAAAATGATCAGAAGGTGGAACCCCTCTGCTGGGAGGCCAGGCTGGGAGAGTTGGGGGTCTTCAGCCTGGAAAAGAGAAGGCTCCAGGGAGACCTTCTTGCAGCCTTTCAGTGCTTAAAGGGGCCTATAAGAAAGATGGGGACAGATATTTTAGCAGAGCCTGTTGGGACAGGACAAGGAGTGATGGTTTGAAACTAGAAGAGGGAGATTTAGACTGGAGAGAAGGAAGAATTTTTTTACACTGAGGATGGTGAGCCCCTGGCCCAGGCTGCCCAGAGAGGTGGTCGCTGCCCCATCCCTGGAACCATTGCAGGGGAGGTTGGCCGGGGCTCTGAGCAACCTGCAGATGTCCCTGCTCCCTGCAGGGAGGTTGGACCAGATGACCTTGAAAGGTCCCTTCCCACTCAAACCAGTCTATAGTTGTATGATTCCTTCCCATGGTAAATTGTATCCAAACACTTGAAGACCATCCTCCATCTGCAGCCAGCTACCCCTGCCTGGGCTTTAGTGCTGCAGAGAACACGGCCGGGGTTGAACAAATAAATATAAATATACATATAATTAGATAAATAGATAGACAGACACATAGATAAATACATAGATTGACAGAGATGATAGATGATTGATAGATAGATAGATAGACAGATAAGACAGACATATAGATAGATACATAAGATAGATGATAGATAGACAGATAGATAGATAGATAGATAGATGATCGATGGATACATAGATAGATAGATAGATGATTGATAGATAGATACATAGATAAGATAGATGATTGATAGATAGACAGATAGACAGATAGATAGACACATAGATAGATAGATAGACACATAGATAGATAGATAGACACATAGATAGATAGATAGAAAGAAAGAAAGATAGATAGAAAGAAAGATAGATAGATAGATACATAGATAGATACATAGATAGATACATAGATAAGATAGATGGATAGATAGACAGACAGATAGAGAGATAGATATATAGAGAGATAGATGATAGACAGATAGATAGACACATTGATAAATGATAGACAGACAGATGATAGATAGATAGACACATAGATAGATAGATAGATAGACACATAGATAGACAGATAGATAGATAGACACATAGATAGATAGATAGATAGATAGATAGACACATAGATAGACACACAGATAGACACATAGATAGATAGAAAGAAAGATAGATAGATAGATACATAGATAGATACATAGATAGAAAGATAGATAGATAGATACATAGATAGATACATAGATAAGATAGATGGATAGATAGACACATAGATAGAGAGATAGATATATAGAGAGATAGACAGATGATAGACAGATAGATAGATAGACACATTGATAAATGATAGACAGACAGATGATAGATAGATAGATAGATAGATAGATAGATAGATAGATGGATAGATAGACAGACAGACAGATAGGCAGATAGATGAGTCACCTAAAAACCCCCCAAAAACCCCTGCAAAAAAGCGTAGCTGCGATTGGCACCGTGTTAACACCAACTAAAACCTCTCAGTCACAATCACACCCAAGATTTTCAAGGCAGGAAGCAGACGGGGTGGGAGATAGTTCCAGATTGTCACCGAGGGCGGCCGGTGGTGTGGCACCCGCGTCGTGTCCCCCTTGCAGCTCCCCCCAGCCCGTGCCAAGCGAAGCCATCTGCTCAGCCAGCGCCCCGACGCCGAGGTCGGCCCACGGCTCGGCTTCCCGGAGATGACCCAGACAAGGCACCCGACCCAAGGTCCCTGCCAACGCCAGGAGTTTCGGGGCACGACAGCCCAGACCCTGCGGGAGACCTTGCTGCAGAGGTGTCGGAAAGGGGTGGGTGTGGAGATGGGAGATGGCGAGTCCCCAGGTCACCACAACAGCAAGGTTCCCTTTGGAGAAGACCTGCGGCAGACCATGGGAGAGGAACATCAAGCAGGTGTCTCTCCACCACACAGCACCTCTGGCAGATGCTGGGTGTTTTCAGAAAATCTGTTGTTCTCACCTAATACACCCATCCAGCTTCTCCTAGTGCCTTTCTAAGGGTAAAAACACCTGTTCCTGACAAAACCAGACCATCCCAGAGGAGAGTTGGGATCCAAGCTACCTTACAGAGTGGTGGGGGTTGGAAGGGACCTCTGGAGATCTGGTCCAAACCCCCCTGCAACAGCAGGGTCACACAAAGCAGGGGGCCCAGGATCACAGTGTCCAGGCAGGTCTGGAGTCTCTCCAAGGAAGGAGACTGAAGTTGAACCACGGGAGGTTCAGGCTGGGTATCAGGAAGCATTTCTTTCCAGAAAGGGTTGGCAGGCACTGGAATGGGCTGCCCAGGGAGGTGGGGGAGTCACCATCCCTGGAGGTGTTCAAGAGGCAGTTGGATGTTGTGCTTAGGGACATGGTTTAGTGGCTTTGATAGGGCAGGGAGTAAGGCTGGACTTGATGATCTTGAAGGTCTCTTCCAGCCAAAACTATTCTATGATTCTATGATTGATTCTGTGACTCCACAACCTCTCTGGGCAGCCTGGGCCAGGCTTTCAACACCCTCACAAGAAATAAGTCCTTTCTCAAGGGTGATGTCCCATCACCCTTGAAACATTGCCCACCTCATGTACTTTCCAGGCACACCCACATCTGAAAAAGAAAACCAGCCCTTTAAGAAGGCTCCCAATTCATAGAAAAATCTGATTCTGACCATTTCTGATCATATCCCAATGGTCAGAACAGCTGCTGGGACTTTGGAGGTTGGATGTTGCCCTCCTTGGGCTTGGGCTTCATGTGGAAAGGGGGAAAAAAAGCTGAAGTCCTGCACCAAAATGAGAGGATGGTTGATGTCCTCATTTCAAGGGGCACAAGGGTGGTCAGAGATGACAGGCAGCTCCCCTGGTACGCAAACCCTCCTTGCTTAGGGTGAAGAACAGAAACCAGTCTCTTCACACCTCACCTGCCTCCAGACACTTGGGATAACTCAGTGACAGACCATCATCACCCACTCGCTTGAGGACAACCCACCAGGTCTGTTCAAAGGCAAAAGGGCACGAAGAGGAGCGCTGGTGAGCAGTTAAAAAGAGCAGAAGGGTTTTCATGGCGCTGTGGCTTTTAAAAGTCATCGCTATTCCAATGAGAACCACGTCCGTGGGTTGGGTCCTGCCTGAAGTTGACTCCTCTCTGCTTTGGTGTCCTGTGAGTACATCAGAAGGGGAGAAATTTGGGCTCAGCTCCCCTCTCTGAGCTATGGGGCTTGCAGAGAGAAGAGACAAACTCGGCGTTCCGAGGAATTAAAGGCAATGTTTTCCCAAGTATTTTCCCTCCCAGCAGAACTTGAACATTTAGGTCTCTTTCTTAATTAGCCCAGTTATGTGGCCATGTAATTGCTTCCAGGAGTGGCTCCCTTCCCTCCTGCCTGGCCTAAATATCCCTCCTGGTATGAAGAAAACATTTCTTTCAGGTCAAATTATTTTTTATTTTGATTATGGTACCAGGTTTCAGGCCTTCAAACACATGTGGTTACCAGCACAAGCAAAAAAATAACCGATCCGCTGCCAGATGCTGAGCTGGCACCCAGCACCCTCAGCTCAGTCCCCAGCACTGCCAGTAGCACCCAGGGACTCACGGCATGCCCCGTGCCTCAGTTTCCCCATTGGTAACGTGAACATTTTGAGGTCTAGTGGAAAGCCCAGTCTGGACAGTTCACATTTCCTTTGCTTTGAAGGAGGAAGACTGTTGCATGGAAGCCGTACAAAGCCAGGCTGGAGGACACGTGCAGCCACGTGGACACCTGGCCATTATTTCAGCCCTTCATCTGAAACCACCTCATTCTCCAGTCTCACTCCTAGAGGGGCATTAAAAGCAGCCTGGGGAGAATACCCAAACCTGCAGGGCTTTCTTGAGCACTCTCATCCCCCATCTGCTACTGCTGATGAGGAATTTGAATCACAGAATCATTTAGGCTGGAAAAGACCTTTAAGGTCGAGTTCACCCATTAACCCAGCACTATTAGTTGGTTTTCACAGTGTTCCCATCCCAGGGAGGGCTCTGACCGTGCCCCACGCCCCGAAAGCCCGCCCCACCAAAGGCAAGAATGCTCTCCATAACTTGCCTCATCCTGCTCGGCCCTCCGTGCCAGTCCTCCCACGCGGAGAGCAGCCTGCCAGCGCTGCTTTTCATAACCAAATAGCTACGAAACCCCTGCACGGCTCCTGGGCTTTGCTTTCTTCCCACCCTCCTGCAGCCCTAAACCCAGCAGCGCATCCCTGCCTTAGGGATCCACCCGCTGCCGTGGGCACCCGGACCCAGCTGGGTTTCCTCCCTGGAAACTGGGGATGCTCCACAGGAAGCGACGAGGAGACAGCGGGACCTTGAGGCTTGAAGCAGAACTCACAGCTGGGCTGGATTTTGCCTTGGGCTGGATCCCAGTGGCAGTTCCGTGGTGATGATGGCAGTGGGTGGTTGTGCTGGCAACTGCTGGGGGCTCCTCAGTGAGCCCGGCCACCCAGCCTGGACCAGTAGGTGAGGAGGGGATGGTTGAAGGGGTGCCCATCGCTCTCGCTGCCACCAGCACTAGGGGAGATGCCACACCCAGGCAATCCCTTCCCCACTCCTATGTTACTCTTGCCTCACAGCATGGGGCTTTGGGACCCTTTCTTTAGGGTACTGCTTCTTGCAGAGGATGAACCACCCCGGCAACTATTTTTGTCTAAACTTGTGCTTGCGGGTAGCTGAGCAGCACAGGGTGCTCAGGTGTTGCTTTCTGGCTTTGGGGGATTTTCTAGCCAGAAAAAACACAGCTAGTCCTCTAGCTGAAGTTTTTCCAGGAACATAGACTGAGCTCCTTCGGAACGTACAAGTGATCTCCCCCTTGGTCTGACATGGAGGAGAAGCTGGCTTTGCCCCACAGCATCCTCAGAGGGCAAGGAAGGTCGGTGCCACTGCTGGGCCTGGGTGCCCTGTGGGCAGGGCCAGTAGCTCGTGGCTGCCTCAAGGATCCCACCTGGTGAAATACTTTGGTCAGATTTTCCATCTGATACACTTGGGTTTTGCAAAGCTTGCTGGATAGGCTTAGCCTAACTGCTGAAGCCCTCGGTTGGACCTTAAAGCTCACCTTGTCCCAACCCCCTGTTATGGGCTGGGATACCTCCGAATAGACCAGGCTGCTCAAAGACCCATCCAGCCTGGTGCCATCCAGACTGTTGTGTTCTTGTAAGAGAGGAACACGCAAGTATGGCATCGGGTGTCACCCCGCTGGGGAACGGTGAGGGAAGAAACCCCACGGCTGATTCTCCATCCCACCTGCTGAACTGCTGCCAGCAGTTTCCCTGTGAACAACAAGGGGATGCTTCACACCGGGTGGGCTTTGCCAGAGGCTCCCGACACCTCTGGGCTGAAGCGCAACGGCCGCACACAGCAGACAACCACGCTCAACCGAACGCAGGGGGCAAGGTTTCTAGCCAGCCCATCCTGGGAGGTGGCCACAGTGAATCCCCTGCTCCCACAGCAGGAGCCCTGGGGTCTTCAGACCCCTTGGTATCTCCATCCCACGCGGAGCTGGTGGTGTCGGTGACTTTAAGACGTAAATTATTGGTGGGGGAAACGTCACGTAGTAAAAGTGCAGGAAAAAAAGACATTTTGTGAGGGTGAAATGCACTCACTGCTCGTGCTGTCCCTCAGTGCAGCCTCTTGCTAAAGTCCAGCCACTTGGCCCTGCAGGGAGAAGACCCAGGAGCAAAACCCGGGAGCAAAATCCTCCCCGATTTGCACTTCAGGTCTGTTATCTGGCTTTGCAGGGCAGCTTGAAGAGGGTGGTTGTGCTCTGTGTTAGCAACTGAAAATGAAGCATGATAACATCTCCCGAGCGGAAAATTACAGAGGCTAAGGGCAAGTAAAGCTCGTAGCAGTGTGAATTCTGCTCCTGATGGAGCCAGAGCTTGGGTGCCTTGGGGTGCCACCTTCACACCACCCCAGCAGGCTCGGGGCTCCTCTCTCCCCAACTCAAAACCGTGAAGTTTAACATACTCCTACTTGAAAGACATGCCAGGAGGAACCACCGACACGGCGTGCTTGGCATACAGAACAGAGTTATTAAGGAAATCCATTTGGATGGGGTTTTCTGCTTGGACAGAAGGATGCACTTCCCTGTAACGCCCCACACGCCGCAGACCTGCCTTGGGAGGAGGCCAAAGGAATTTCAGCAGAGCAAGGAACGGCATCACCTCACGGGGACGGCAGCATCACCTCTTACCTGGGTCATCTTGGCAAGGTCCAGCGAGGGCCGTTGCTCCTGAACCTCCTCCGGTCTCCGTCGCTTGACCCCGACCTTTTTATCGTTCAGGACGCAGGGCTGGGAGCGGCTGCGAGAGAGCCCGGCGGCCCGGCGGCCCAGCTCCGGCGTGGAAGCGGGCGTGCTGCTCGCTGAAGGAGGGCAGTACTCCGAGGAGGAGAACCGCTCGTGCGAGCAGGAGAGGGACCTCTGTATGTCCACCCGGTCTCCTCCACGCCCGCCGGCGGCCGATTTCTTCGGCTGGCATCCCAGGCGGCTGCCGAGGGCCGGATGCTCGCAGGAGATGGGGTTGGACCGCGACGGGAGGCTGAAGCTGGAGCTCCTCTGCATGGTGGCAAAGCCGTTGGAGTAGCGTTGCACGCTCCCCCCGCTGTAACAGCGCCGTTTCTCCACCGGCGTCCAAACCTTGGAGCCCAAGGGTCTCCACGAGGTCCCGCAGCTCGACATCTCGTCGGAGAAGGAGAGCGAGCGGCACTGGCGCTTGCTCGGGGGGGCCGAGGGGTTGCCGTGGGGGTCGCTGAGGCTGAGGTCTTTGATCAGGTTGGTGACGGAGCAGGCGCTGGCCGTCTCCCTGGGCCAGCGCGAGCCCTCCTCGCCCTTGTCCGACAAGCAGTCCCAGATGCTGGTGCCCGGCTGCTCGAGCTGAAGTGGACATTTCCTACTGAGATCTCTCCATCTGTCATTTTCTGGTTCAGAAAGGAGATAAAAAAAAAAAAAAGAAAAAAACAAACACACAAGACACACCACACACACACATACACACAGGCATTAGCGTTAATTAATTCTGCGACTCGCTTTCGACGCCCGTAAACAAAAAAAGGGAGTAGCATATGGGACGTTTTCCAGTACAAATTAATTAACTCTTGGGAGATGGTTTTCCAAACTGCCAGCAGAGCGGTTGCTGAGGTGTAGATGGAGAGAGAGACAAAATGATAATCGCAGCAGGAGCAGAACTGCTCAAAGAAGAGAAAATGCCGCCTTTGAATATCCAGATTGCAGTAACTAAGGGAAATTTGGCAGTATCAAATGGCGTGGCCATTGCCTCATCTCTGTGACAAATGGTGTTTCAGATGCGGGGGGTTTGTCTTGGGCTCCACAATCAGTAACTGCCTGAAAGGGTGACAAAAACTGGAAGCAAAGAGCTCAACGCTGGGGTGAGACAGACCTCAGGGGACAAAACAGCAGAAAGGGGCTGAGACAGCAGTTGGGATGGTCCTCAGGAAAAGGGGAGTGCTCTGTGGGCATAGAGCTGCCTGTCATAGCACAGAAACCCCAACAAGGTCATCAGAGCCTACAGGAAACCAATAACCAGCCTGATACCCATTGCTCAGCTGCTGCTAGACAGCATTGCTCCAGTGGATCCAACTTATTCTCACTGAGGCTCTGAGAACCTCTCCCAAACTGACCCAAAGACACTGTGTCTAACAGAAGCCAGTGTGCAGTATAAGCTCTAAGATGGCTGATGCCATAATAGCTGCAGGATAAACCTCCAGCAGATCTTTCCAAGATGCTGTTCTTAGGAAGAAATTTTTTACACTGAGGGTGATGAGACCCTGGCCCAGGCTGCCCAGAGAGGTGGTGGCTGCCCCATCCCTGGAACCATCCCAGGGGAGGGTGGCCAGGGCTCTGAGCACCCTGCTCTAGCTGCAGATGGCCCTGCTCCCTGCAGGGGGGTTGGACCAGATGACCTTGAAAGGTCCCTTCCAACCCCAAACATTCTGGGATTCTATGATAATGCTGAAGTACTTATTTTTGGGGAACAAAACCACTTCGTAAGTTCACTTTTTTTTTTTTTTTCCTTTTAAATGCACATTAAAAAAAAGTTTCTCCCTCCCTCTCTCTTGTTCAGCTCGTTTGCACAGGGGTTTGTTCCTCCTGCAAATTCAGCTTTGCCTTAACAGTCTCCCAGCGGCGACCTGGTGCGCAGTTTCGGGCTCAGCGTAAAGAAATTCCTGTTATCAGCTGGGTTTTGTGGTGCCTGGAGAAAGCTCTGAGAAACCTCCACCGCCAAAATCCGTGGGGATGAAACCTATACGGCCCCAGGCAGCTCCACGCAGGAAGGCTGCAAACGCGGCCACCGCTGCCGACGACGACCGCCTCGAAAGAGAGAATCCAGGGCGATGATCTCATTCCAGCGCACGGTCCCGACAACAACCACCAAAAAAAAAAAAGAAGCAAGGAAACTATCACCGAGGTCCGGTTCCCCGGCGCAGGCCAACGGGGCTCTCTGCAGATGGGCTCGACAGGAAAACCATGGGAGGACAACCCCTTCGGTTGCTGCAGTGGAAAAAAGTCATCACCCAACAGACCTTCTGCCGGGGACTGGTTTTGTCAGAGGCGAACGGCGCTAAGCGAAGCGTCGCTGCCGAGTTCCGCACGATCGTATCTAAAAGTTTTTTTCAGAGGTTTGGGGTTTTTTTTTCCACTCGGGCGACTGAAGGATGAATTAAAAGGCGTAGCCAGCCTGCAGCTGGAGGTACCAGCCTGATAAGGAAGGCGCAATGAAGCAGAACGCTTCCGAACGAGGCTCAGCTTCCAGTCAGGCTGTCAGATTTGGGAACCCTTGCGCCTCTCTTGCCCGGTTTTTCCCATTTCTTCCCGCATCCAGCTCCAGCAACCAACAGCCTCTGCCCTCAGCAACCTCATGGCTTCTTAACTACGGCTGTCCTCATCTTAATCCACACAATGGAAAGCGAGAAATCCACGCCGAACAACTTCATCTATGTTTAGATCTTTATTATTTCCCCGCTGCATTATCCTGCCAGCAGAGAGGTTTCTCGGGGCAGGTCAGCAGACAAAAGAAACAGAAATAGAAGCTGAGTTTTCGTGGCAAGTTGCCACGATCTGCCGGCCGGAGACGTCTCGCTGTACAACAGGGCTCGGTGAGGAGGATACGGGGCACCTTCCTCTTTCACCCCCGCTCCAGCACAAACAGCTATAAATCTTCCAAACCTCGCAACGAAAGCGGCGACGGCAGCGTTATACCCCAGGGGGTATTTGCTCTTCCCCTTGCTGGGTGGGAGATGGGTTTTGGGCAGGGCAAGGAGCAGACCCTGGCATGGCCTGGGCCCCTCGGAACCCCCCAGTTCCAAACAAGTGGAGACCCCAGAAAATGGTTTTTCAGTGCAAGCAGAAACAAAGTGGAAATGGGGTAGTCTCGGGGCAGAGAGCGCAACGGAAGGACTCGGGGAGGCCTTCCTGAGGAAGAGCTGCTGGGTTTCTGTTCCATTTTTTAAGGCCAAGATTCCCATCCCGAGCACGTTGATAAGGGTCGTTGCAGTGGAGCCATTAATACGGCTGCAGTTAAGCGTGTATTCATTTTCTTAAATGACAACCCTCAGCCTGCTTTAGCCCGAGGCAGTAATTTGTTCCAGGAGAAAACCCACCACGAGAACCCCCCTGGTTCACAACCCAGCACCCTTGCTGGAAAACTCTCCCCTGCCCATCAGAAAAATGACGGGAGAACGTTTCCAACCAGAGCGTGATGTCAGCGTGCCACGAGGGGCTCTTCCCCTGCTTAAACTGGTCCTTGCTGGCCGTTAGTGGTCCTTGGATGGAACGGCAGCTCGCTTTCGGATTTCAACTTTAGACCACAAAATGAACCATGGAACAAGCAAGTCCAGCACGTTTCTTTTGCCACATTTCGATCCGCAAATCTGCGTTTCCAGGGCAAGGCAACGCAGAGTGAATCTGCTGGCATCTCTATGGTTCTGAAATAGCTTCCCGGCCGCCAAGGCACAGAGGGTTGTTCTCAGCAGCCTGGGGAGGACTGAATTCTTCATCCTGCCCTCTCTGGCTACGGCAGCAGGAGCTGGAGCCCTCCTGCAAACCCTGGGTGAAGCAGCAAGAAATTCAGATTACAGCTGCAAGCTCCCAGGCTGCCCAGCCTCAGGGGGACCCAAACCCAACCTACTTCTACTTTCCAAATCAAGGCTATGATAGTTAGCTCTGAGTCAGCCCTGGAAAGAGTGATCTGAGCCCCAGCTCCTGTGCACCTTCCCACCACCCTGCCTGGCCTCTGGGAGAGTTTGGTGGCAGAGCCATGGTCTCCAGGGTGGTGGGGAGCAGACCTGCCAGGGATGCTGCAGGAGGGAGATGTTGGGTGTCCAACAGCCAGAGCATTCGGGGTGTGGGTGAAGAGTGGCCGTTGCTGCAATTCCCAGCATCTGCTTTCTGCACAAGGCAGGACTCATCGGGCTGGGCAAGTGACGACAAGCTCCGGCAAGACCCGGCATGCCCCAGGCTCTGGCTGCCAGGCCATCCTCTAGCCCTCTATTCTCCCACCTCTCATATTTTCAGAGAGAAGCCAGAAGCCACCTGCATGAGAGCACAGTCCAACCCATGCTGGGATCACCAGTAGCGTGCTCAAACACCATCAGCACCACTGTCTATTCCCAAATTTCCTTTCAGGCAAAATCAAGACATTCACTTTTAAGAGTGAACACGAAACCTTAACAACATCCATCTGTTCCTCCGTGCAACCTTCACCGCATCAAACCAACCCAGTGGTCCACGGCGTGAGGCACTCACGGGCTGAAGTCACATCTCAAAATCAGAGGTGGGTGTTGTCCTCCAAACATCTCCGAGAGCTTTGGGGAGTCCCACAGAGAACAGGATCCATCCTCATAGCATCACAGCCAGGTTTCCAAATGCCGAGCTCCAGGTTTTGCAGGAGCAGTGCACGGACATGGAAGGCTCTTTGCAGCTTTGGGATGGCCACAGGCTTTTTAAGTGACTGCCGTGCTCCTCTGGTGACACGGAGCAAATTTTAATGGCCGTGCTCATAACCGGAGAGAAGGGCGTAAAACCAAATCGCTGACACAACTTTAACTACAGCAACACAAATGTGCTGCTATAATATTTTCACAGTTCCTTTTTATACATAATGCATGATCCTTCTGCTCAAGATTCCTCTACGTTCTTTTCCTGTGAAGTAATTTACATTAATACATAATTTATTACAGCAACTTGTAAAGCAATTACGGGTTTCAGACAAATTTTCTTCTCCTTTTTGGCAAATAAATTCTGTTTGGATCCCAACCCAAACATTTCTCTTCACGTGGGTGCACATCCAATTCCCCTTTTTAACATGTTGTTCAAGTTGGATTTTGGTCTCCCAGTCCCAGTGCACGGGGGAAAAGGCTGCCTGCATTTTCCAGTGCCCCGTTTACGTTCGAGAGATGATTGTTTCTAAATGTGGAATGAATGTAACGGTTGTCATTAGCCAATGGCAGTGCCACAGAGCCTTCCCAGTGCAGAAAGAAGATTGGAATACCATGCGTGGAGCTGTGCTTCAGCAGGGTGAGAAAACAGCCCCTAAATCTACCGCTGGAGAACCACAGAATCATTCAGGTTGGAAAAGACCCTTGGGATCATCGAGTCCAACCATTAACCCTACTCTGCAAAGTTCCCCCCTAAACCGTGTTCCTCAACACCACATCTAAACGACCCTTAAACACATCCAGGGCTGGGGACTCAAGCCCCTCCCTGGGCAGCCTCTTCCAGTCTCTGACTATTCTTGCTGTGAAAATTTTTGCCCTAATGTCCAGTCTAAACCTCCTCGCTGGCTTTCTCCCCATGGATTTTGCTCTTCACAGGTTGACTGTGCTTGATGCTGCTCTACGCTGATGGCCTTTCCAGAATAACCTCCACCTCCCAGTTCAGAACCAGGAAGCGTGTGAGTCCTCCAGGTGCTTTCAGGAGGCATCACCCCCACCATGAGCTGGCCTTTCTTCTGGCTTCCTGGCTTTCCTCTGTCACCCCTGCAGGTAGGTGACAGGATGTTGGATGGGTGAGAACACCCACCTCCTTGATTTCGGGACACGTCTTCAGCCTGCAAGTGCCTCATGCCCTGCAGCACTGGGCTCATTCGATGAGCTCAAACTCCTCCTCCTCCTCTCTATTATGAGCAGAGCTGTGCGTGCAACACCTGCTGCACCAAGACTCCTGATCCTGTGGCCAAGGCGACTGCACTCACGAGCACCTTGTCACAGCCTCAATTAAACCCTGTCTGCAGTTTGCATCCAAGATAATTTCTGGCTTACACAGAAACACAAGGCCATGGCTGTTGGAGTCACCTGCTGAGTTTCTTTTAGAAGGCTGGACTTGTGCAGGCTCTGGTGCTACCAATTTAGATGTGAAGTGCTGCTTATAGAATTACAGAACCCTTTAGGTTGGAAAAGATCTTTAAGATCATGGAGTCCAACTGTTAACCCAGCACTGCCAGGGCACCACTGACCCATGGCCCTCAGCACCACAGCTCCACGGCTTGGAAACCCCTCCAGGGATCACGGGGACTCCACCACTGCCCTGGGCAGCCTGGGCCAGCCCCTGACAACCCCTGCGGGTTAGAAATTTTTCCTCATGTCCAACCTAAGCCTCCCCTGTGCAACTTGAGGCTGTTTCCTCTGGTCCTGTCACTTGTTCCTTGGGAGAAGAGACTGACCCCATCTGTCTCCAATCTCCTGTCAGGGAGTTGTCATGAGCCAGAAGGTCTCCCCTGAGCCTCCGTTTCTCCAGGCTCAACAACCCCAGATCCATCAGCTGCTCCTCACCAGACTTGTGCTCTTCACCCTTCAGCAACTTCTCTGCTCTTCTCTGGACACGCTCCAGCATCAGCATGTCCTTGTAGTGAGGGGACCAAATCTGAACCAAGGATTTGAGGGGCAGCCTCACCAGCGCCCAGTCCAGAGGGGCAATCCCTGCCCTAGTCCTGCTGGCCACACTAGTGCTGACACAAGCCAGGATGCTGGTGGGGACACGCTGGCTTATCTTCATCTGGCTCTCAACCAACACCCCCAGGTCCTTTTCCATTCTGCCCAAGCCTGGAGCATTGCAGGGGTTGTTGTGACCCAAGTGCAGAACCTGGCACTTGGCCATGTTGAACCTCACACATGTGTGTGTATATATATATATATATATAGGCCATGCTGCCAATGCCTTGCTGCCAAATATATTCTGAATTTTTGTTCTGCGATCCACCTAAAGGCAGAAAAAATTCAATACAGGAAGTCAAAAGTTATGCCCTAAACTTTCTACTGTGCTGTCACCTTTCCCTAGCACAGTCACATCTTTTCAGCGAGGACATGCGATGCAGATTGCAGGGGAAGGAACAGGAAAAAAGGAGGAAAAAAACCACATCTAATAACAGGACAATTCTTACACTCCCAGGTGTTTCAAGGACCCATCAAGGAGAAGGGAAAGAAGAAATTGTTGAATTTGTAGTTTTAGGCATTTCTCCTTTCATCTTCCTCCCAGCAAAGGGCTATATAAGGATAAAACCCAATCTTTTTAGTAATATTGTCATCAGGCTGGCAGGAGTATCTCTTACAAATCTAAAAATCAAAAGACTTTTCAGGTCACCTTGAGAAGTGGATCTAACATTGCATCACCTGACATATCAAGACTTTAATAATAGAGTTTACTCAATATATTGAGCAATATTACAATCTATTTTCAGATTCTTGGGGTGGTTAGCACCTTACAAGGTATCTCCATGGGCTTCAGCTTACTCTTTTTGACAGGGTAAAGCAGAGCCCCAGCCTTGCCATCCTGGGCCAGTTGGGTTTCTTGGTCACGGAGCATTACACAGCCCATGGGAGGCTTTGACCCAGCTGCTTCCCTCACCTTCCTGGCAAGCAATGCTCCTGAGTTGATGCCTGTGGGAAGCTCCAGTGTTTGGATGACAGTCTTCCCAGCAGCCTGGCTGAGGCTGGGCTTTCCTCTGCCTCGCTGTTCCATGGCCATTGGGACCAGCCATGAGCTGCCTTCCTGCCCAAAGCTACCCTCACCCCAGAGGCAACCAGGAAGACCTCTTATGGCTAAAACCCCAGAAAATTCAGACCATTTCCTCCATCCTCCCAGCACTTTACATAGGCCTATAAGCCTCTGCATTCCACTGGCTGCACTGCCAGTCCAAACTTCACTGTGTTTGTTCATCTCAGTGCTTTCCAAGACCTTGGATGATGGAGAGACTGGCTTCTCTTGACTGGGCATGACAGAGACCAATACACGGCAAGCGGTGGTCAAGGAGGTGACATTTAGTTCCCTCAGAAAGAGGATCATTTGATGGCCAAGGAAGACCAGCACAGTGCTAGAGAATCATAGACTCATAGAACGGCTCGGGCTGGAAGGGACCTCCAAAGCTCATCTAGTCCAGCTCTCCAGCAGTGAGCAGGGATACCCTCAGCTAGACCAGGCTGCACAGAGCCTTGTCCAACCTCACCTTGAATATCTCCAGGGATGGGGCCTCAACCACCTTCCTGGGGAGCCCATTCCACTGTTCTACCACCCTCAATGTAAAGAACTTCTATAGAAGGCCTTGTAAAAGCTCTTAATGACAAGCTAGGTGTGGACTCTTTCTGTCTGTTGAAGAGCCTGCCAGGTCCACAGCGCAAGACAAAACCATCTGATTGGGTTTCTTTGTTCCTCACTCATGTCTGACAGGCAGGAGAAAGGGAACGGGCTGTCTCTACCCCCTTCTGGACTTTGAAGCTTATGACTTCCATCTGAGAAAACCCCAATGCTTTCCATCTTCCCTCGGCCCCCCAAGGACTGGAGCTATCAGAGAGCTTGGGAAATATCTCCTGTCAATGCACGTGCTCGGCTCCCATTAACGCTAATGAGAGTTGTGTCCATGAAGAAAAGGAGCAGCCTCTTTGTAAAGTATTGGCTTTCATAGAAGTAGCTTGGCTCAAACTTGACCTACAATTTTAATTGGGTTTTGAGACTCCGCCGAGTGACTGGCTCCCCCCTCCAAAACCCAGAGAGCACGATCTAACAGCACATCCTCCAGAACTATCAGTTTTTGCAGGGTCATTGGCCAAGGCACCGATCCCCCGTAAATCCTGCTGCCTGTTCAGCAAATAATTGTTGGCAAGCTCTGACATAAAAGGTATTAAACACCCTATACCATGATTATCGTCAAAGGCAAAAAAAGAAAAGATGTTTTCCTTATTGTTTGAGGTCCATCCAAACACTTTGTGCCAATGGTAGAGCATTTTAGTGATAATATTGATATTTATTGTTCGCATTGTGCGAGCAGTCAAGAGTCAAGGTCACAGGCTGGATACTCAGACACAACCTCCAACCCAAGCCACTCACAATCTCAGCTGAGTTACTCTAAAAATAAGCAGATACATCAAAGGGGAGGGGAAAGGAGATAAGTAATTCACTCAGCAATGGCAATGGGGCAGGACAATCACCTCTGGGAAGGAGGGTGGCATGGCCACCACTAGCGGGTGGTGGGATGGATGTCCTCCTATGTGGGGCAGGGGGCTGGATGCCCACCACGAGGTCAGCAGGGGAGTGGTTTTCGGAGAGATCCAGCTAGTTAGGGCCTCTTCCCACCCATGGCCATAAGAAAGCAGGAGTGGAGGTGAAGTAAATACAGGCAGAAGTTTCTGCTACTTACCCATCACGCCACAAGAGAAGAGGGTAGGTCCTTGACTCATCTTTGGAGTGTGCTGCGAACAAACAGAAACACTGTTCACTTCTCGCAGCCTTGACTGGGGCACCAGAAACCACCCTGCCCCTGGCCACGGCAAAGCCAAGTGGCACCCAGTGAGGAGGAGGAGGAGAGCCTCGGGGACCTGCCACTATCCCATTTCAGCAGGGACCTGGGAACGCACCCAGCCATCTTCCCTCGATGAAATAAAGCTTAAACACCATGGAGAGTCAGCAGGGAGACCCAAGCTTGCAGATCGCTGCTCCTGCACTTAGTCCATACCCATGGGAACAATCGTAGCAAAGCCCCCAGCCCCAGGACCCAGAACTGGAGAATGTAAACTGAGAGCTGCAATTCAGTGGGAATTCTGGATTGGGCAAAAACCAGCAGCAGTGGTATCTGAACCCCATCCAAGCCCATTAAGATTTCCTGTCTAGGAACAGAGCAGCTATTTGGTTTTGGTTTATTTTAAATATAATATGTTTTTAAGGCAAGATACCCTCAACCCAGGACTTCTGGGGGACTCTGCGTTTGGACTGTGCTGATTTGCGCTAAAAATAAGGGAAAACGCCGCTATCTGGGTACAAAATAATCCTGGATCCTTTTCACACTCATTTTTTCCATGAATTTTCCTCTTGACAGTGTTAAGAGGCATCATCAGACTTCTAAAAATGGGCATGGACAGTTTTATATAAAATAAATCAATATGTCAGCTGCAGCCGCATGACATTTCAGCTATGTCTGCAAAAAACACACTTTCCTACTCATTGTTATTTTTATTATCTCCCCTAAAAATATCCATGTTCTGCTTCCGAAGCGTCCTTCCGGGGAACACCATCCCATCTGACCGAGGCTTTACACCATCCAAGGGAAGCCCCAGCACGACCTCCCCGTTGGTCTGCGCTGCCACAGCTGCTTTTTGCCTGGCGTTGGGCCACCGCATCCACATCTTCTCCCCTGAACCACGTTCCACACGTTACCTTGCTCACAGAACACGAGGTACCAAATGCTGGCACTTGCCTGGACAGAGCAGCCCGATAAAAGGATCCCACTTCACACACAGAATCTTGTGGATATTGAGCGTGGAGGGATGTGGAGGCAGAAAATGACGACGGGGTGAAGATATGGAGAAGGTAGAAAGGGGGTTGGTGAGCTTCTTTGGAGCATGTGCCACTTTTCTAGGTAAGGTCAGGCTATTTCTATCTGTTTGTATCTATTATCTGGCTACTTTTACCTATTTATACCTATCTACCCCAACTTCAAAAGGTAGAATTAATCAGGAGACGGCGAGGACAGGCAACTATCTCCCAAGAGTGGCCAAAGTAGAGCAATGATGGAAGTGGGACAAGCCCCAGAGAAGGCAGCAGTCGTGCCAGTGCCCACCTGTGAGCCAGCCTCAGAGACCAGGAAGAGGACCATCTTTAGGTGATAGATGTCCCATACTGAATATAATTCCCATCTTCTGAGAGTTTCATGTTAACACCAGCTGGGGAGCTGAACCAGATGAGCCCATCGGGTTGGTAGGTGACACTGCACCACCGCTCAGACATTTATTTCCTTTAGGTTTTGCTTTTTTGGCCTTTCCCGTGAAGCCAATGGAAAAACTCTTTGGTGGATCAGTCTTCTTGTGAACATCTGCCCCAATTTAACAGCCCGGACAACCCAGTAATTCAGTTTGTGTAACCAAGACTAGCATCACACTACTGACCCAGCCCCAGAGCTGTCAGAGGCACTTGGCAAACACATGAGGGCAAAGCTTTGCCTTCCAGCTCTGCACCTTTGCTACCTGCCATCGGACAGACCTGCTGCCCATCCAGTCCTGAAGCAGTAGAAGAAACCACTTCTCATCTGCCTCTCTGCAGCAAGTTCCCCTGCGCCTGCCTCGCACACCTTCCGGGGCATGGCTGGTGCTGGATGCTCAGGCTCCCCCCTCACTGCCCTGAGAAAGCCGTGGGAGATGCTGCCTTCCCAGCAGGAGCCAACATTAAAAGAAGGATCTTTTTCTAATATATCAATATCCTTCCCTTCCCAGATTTCACCCTTTTAAGGCAGAATTTACTGCTGCCTCTGGCTTGCTTGCCTTCTCCTGCACCGTGCGCTGCCAGGGCAGCCTGCCTTTGCCCCGGCACGCTGCCCTATCCGCCTGGGAAGCCTGGATGGACAGTCTGCCATCCTGAAACTTAGGCTTTTATATTGCTTTTATGCTCAAAATGCCCATTTATGGCTAATCCTGCCAGATGCTTCCTGCTGTGTTCCTGCAGGCCCTTATCTGAGACTCTCAGCGTACCCTGCGAGGAACAGCCTTGCCATCTCATTTCTCCTCAGCCTACCGCCGTTCCTCCTGGAGGACAGAGGAGCAAACATCCACGACCAGCCTTGCCCTGGGTTTTCTCCGACAGCTCTCCATCATCCCCCACATCCTCCTCCTACCCCTGCTCCGACACCAGCCCACAGAACCCCATTGCCCCTCCCTTCCCACTACCACCAGTACACTCAGCCCCACGGCCTCGCTCGCCGCTGGCACCGTCGTTTATCCTGCTTGCTGCCCCCAATTTGACTTTTTGTCGTCGTCGTTGTTGCCGGCTCATTCAGCCTGATTGGATTTGCATCTCTCCAGGCTGCCAGCGAGACCGTTAAGTCCCAGGGCGCTGCTCTTCACCGTCTCCCACTTAATCCTGCTCCCCGCTTGCTCATCCTCCTATTAATGAGGAGCATCTGCTCGCTGGCAGTGAAGTAACTTCTCGCCCGTGTTATTCTTTTTTCACCCAGCCCTTACCCCGTTGCACGCTCGCCGAAACTCAGGCAGGCAAAAGCCGCGGTGCCCCAGTCGTTCACCGAGCCCCTGCTCTCGGGATGTTAACGCAGCTCGGTGCCACAAACCATCTAAAGACCCAGCCCTGCAGCACAAAAACCCCTCGCTGGAAAGCTTACGAGTTTCGAGCAAAGGTTTTACAAAGCTTACCAGCCTCAGTCCTGCATGTTACGGAGTCAGCACCTTTGCTTTCCCGAGTTTTGGTTAAGATCATCACCATGGTAATGCAGTTCTGCCTCGGAGTCCATCAGGGTCCAGGCGAAGGCTCTGGTGAAGCTCCTCTTTCAATCCATGTTCCCCCCGGGAAAGGCTCGGCCCCGCCGGCTCCTCGGGGGATGCGCAGGAACAGTCTCTGAGCGTGGAAAACTCCCTGTACATGGAGAGAGGAACGGCTTTAAGGGACTCTCCCGGGGGGATGGAGGGTGGGTGTGTTGGGCGAGGAGCGAGCGCTGCCCCAAAAGCACCCCGACGGTGGTTATTCCTGGGGAGAATTCATTAAAACTCTTTGATATCGCCGGCGCTCCCCTGTAGCCCATCAGCACAGAGGTGTTCCATGGGATGGACACTCACACGAGCTGTTGGAAGCACGGAAGGTACACGAGGTGATCCAGAGGGACAGAAGCACAGCAAATAAATATAATGTTTTGTCCGAATTCTCCCACCGAAAAGGGGAACTCGCATCCCTTATACAGAAGACACCAGGGCTTTGAAAGAAGGGCTCGTTAAAGCCCCAGGCTTGATCTCACAGCAGTCCCAGCTCAACTGGGAGCAGATGTCCATCAAAAAAAGCCACTCTAGCACCATGGCAGCTGTGAAATCCCCTGGATGCCTCTATCCCACCCTGGTTACTCCCCAATTCCCAACCCATGAAGAATCCTTTTGGGGAAAACAGGCAAAGAGTCGCCTGCAAGGACGGGCAGAGCTCCCTGCCCTAAAATCCCAAGGACCCACCATGCCTCTTGATCCTCACCTATTTCTTCGGTGGTCATAGGTAGGAAAAGCTAAAGGCTGCACAACAAGAGCGCACCGATTGCAAGCCAGACTCGCAGGGCACCGCAGAGACCTGACCATCAGCTCTGCCTCACCTCCTGGCAGCCTCTCAGCTAAACTGACTCCCATGGAACAGCGGACAGCTTGCAATTCAAATCTGCTTATAGGAATCAGTGTTTTCCCCGAGTCACCCTAATCCTGTTTCGCTGTTTGGGTTGCCTTACAGTTGATGCAAGCAACTGAACTCACCATTTGCGCGATGCGACCAGCATTAAATGCCCATCTTGTAATACGCAGTCAAAACCCAGTTGTGACATTTAAGGACAATACTTAAGAATAAGCCACTAAGTAGAAAACCTCATTACGAACAGATACGGCTTCTCTTCCCAACTCGTAAATCATCTTTTCTGTGTTTACTTGGATTAAGAGCTTGTGACGGTGTTGAGTAGCTCACTTGGAGGCCAGCTGGCTGGTAAAGAAAAATCACCTTCTATTATTTTGTGAGGACAAAGTTCATCCAGAGTGCTAAGCCAGGATTGGGAATCAATACGTTTTCCAAAGGTTTACTGGTCCCAAGGGCACCTGGTACAGTCTCCAGCTTCTTATGGGACATTGGTGGGCTTATAATATACAATTTACTGGTAGCTTCATCATAAACCTCTGGGCAACCCAATGACCAAACAGAGACCATCATATAGAAGAGAGAAGCATTTCAGACCATCAAAATGAAACATAACAAGCCCAGCTGAGGTATTTATACTATGAATAGCCTGGGTTCATGCAAAAAGAGCACAACGTACAGGAGGATGGGGTGACTAGAGGACCAGCTGACTAACCATCACAACGGGGCTGCAAACCTCTCAGTGATCCTGGAGGCAGCTCGAGGAAAAATCCCCTCCTGACAAACTCCCGGAGACCAGCATGCCCATAGCATCCCAGCAGACCAGAGATACTTAGACCCCAGAGGGTGCCTCTGAGCAAGGGAAGCTGAGCCAGGTTTAACACACCCCACATGCCCCACCAGCGATGAGGAGCAGAGGGCTCTTTGGGAGGCTCCAGCCTTCCCCCAGTACTAGAGGAAGCCCCGGAGCAGAGCTGGCAGTGCCCTCCTGCTCTCTTGCACCATACCATAGGTCCTGAAAACACTCAAAGTTTATATTTTGACCCCACCTGCAGTGCAGTTCCATGTTCAGCTCTGGGGACCCCAGGATAAGAAAGACACAGACCTGATGGAGCAGGTCCAGAGGAGGCCACAGAAATGATCAGAAGGTGGAACCCCTCTGCTGGGAGGCCAGGCTGGGAGAGTTGGGGGTCTTCAGCCTGGAGAAGAGAAGGCTCCAGGGAGACCTTCTTGCAGCCTTTCAGTGCTTAAAGGAGCCTGTCAGAAAGACAAGGAGGGACTCTTTATAAAGGAGTGTAGTGATAGGATGAGGGGTAATGGCTTTAAACTAAAAGAGGATAAATTTAGATTAGATATTAGGAAGAAATTCTTCACTGTGCGGGTGGTGAGACACTGGAACAAGTTGCCCAGAGAAGCTGTGGATGCCCCATCCCTGGAAGTGTTCAAGCCCAGGTTGGGTGGGACTTTGAGCAACCTGGTCTAGGGGGAAGGTGTCCCTGCCCATGGCAGGGGGGTTGGAACTGGATGATCTTTACAGTCCCTTCCAACCCAAACCATTCCACAGTTCTGGGATGTTTACTTGTCGCAGTCCTGGTTGCCCCCGATCCCTCCCCACTGCAAAACTGCAAGAGAAAGGAGAAACTTTCCAGTTACACGTGATCTTTGGCTCCCCATCCTGCGTGACCCAGCGTGGTCCTCCTGCCCCGTCACATCCTACGGGCGTGAGCAAGTGAGAGAGAAACACTTCTGCAGGTCTGGGATGTTCTGCCCGTTGACTCTGAGGAGGAAACTACCAAGTATTTATAGACTGGAGGCTTTCACAGACTAATAGAAAGATACCCCACGGGGACTGTTAATTATTTTGAGAAATGTATTTCCTCATTTGCAATCAGATAAAGGAATTCTCTTCACCCCTCATGTCAAGGTTACATTTAGACTTGGGTCACGGCCGCTGGGATCGACGTGATCTCCAGAGCTGCACGGAGCACCCATGAGCAGCACTACCACGTGGAAACCTTCAAATTATAGCAAACTGTGCTTTTGTTTTTTTTCCAGGGGTATTGCTTCAAAATGCAGACTGGAAAGCAGTTGCAGAGGGGGAAAGAGGCTTGGGCTTGCAAAAAAACAAATTACACCGCAAAAAGCTTTGCGAAGACAACTGAGGACCCAGCATCACACAGATGTCTACTCACTACGGGACCACCACCCTTTGTACAGCAACCACTCAACCCTCAGCCAGCTCAAAGAACCCATCTCCAAACAGACACACTGGCATAAAACCTTTTGACAGGCAGCAAGGGGACAGAGGAACGAGGAGCTGGAGCCACGTTCTGCAACACCCTGCGAGCAGCACTGCGGGATCGCTCTTGGAATATAAATCCCCTGCCCCTGAATTTTTACTGCTGCCCAAAACCTTCAGAGACAAAGCCACGACCTCTGCAGGACCCCACTTCCTAGCCCATGCCCCAGCACTGCTCCCTGAAGAAAAGCTCAGCCAGCTTTGACTGCACAGAGAGTTTTCATCAACCCCTAGGAGAGGAAAAGGGAAGCATCCTGACCTTTACTTTCTGAATGAAACCACGAGCTGCCCAGCCCTCTCCGGACAGAGGATTTCCAGCTGCTTCCAAATCCCTCCCAAACTCTGTGAGAGAGGAGGAAGGACAAACACCTCAGCTCAGCCTTCATCCTCAGCGTAGCCGCAGACTTGGCTCCATCACCACCAGCACCACTATCGAGCCATCGAATCACAGAATCGTTCAGGTTGGAAAAGACTTTTCAGATTATTGAGTCCAACTGTTAACCCAGCACTGCCAGGGCACCACTGACCCCTGTCCCTCAGCACCACAGCTCCACAGCTCGGAAACCCCTCCAGGGATGGGGACTCCACCACTGTCCTGGGCAGCCTGGGACAGCCCTTGCAGAGTAGCCCATCCACTGAAGGTCTGCCTGCTTCTCCCCAAGTTTATAATAGTAGATAATGTTCTGTATTTTGGAAATTACTTTCCAATGAGCATCGTTCCAAAACGCTACGGTGCAACTGAGAGTATGTTTTGGCTCAGAAAAAAAATATTCCCATCACCACACTGCAAACTCCGGCCGTAAGGCTCCGGAGAGCAGACACTGATGCTACACAAAGGCACTTCAGAAGGCAAGGTTGGAGCAAGCCAAGTCTCCTGTCCCAGGACATCTCCTGGCAGCCACTGCCTTGAGGTTTATTCCAGGGCAGGAGGGTTTAGTGATGCTGGTTCAGAAGCTGCAGATGCCACCAACGGAGCAACAAGCATGACCGAGAACAAAGGCAGCAATTTAATATCACAGACTCATAGAATGTTTTGGGTTGGAAACGGGCCTTTCAAGGTCATCTAGTCCAACCTGCCTTCAGTAAACAGGGCCATCTGCAGCTAGAGCAGGTTGCTCAGAGCCCCGGCCAACCTCGCCTGGAATGGTGCCAGGGATGGGGCAGCGACCACCTCTCTGGGCAGCCCGGGCCACTGATATAAATAGGTCTCCAAAAGCACAAGCACTAAATGCAGCACAGCAGTGGAAAGCACCAACCTCACCTCCTCCAGACAGAAAACAACCAGCTCCAGTGAAAAGCCACCATGATCCCAGAGTTCACACGTTTTAGACCCACATGTCTGAAGAAGCAAACCTAATCCCTCCAGGGCAAGCTCTGAGCATGTTTCTAAGGCTGAGCCGCTCTCCCCTTCTCAGCAATTACACAGATCTCGATTTCTCCACACAGACAGAGCCCAGGCACGCTGCAGGCAGCCAACCCGCCTCCAAACACTACAGGTGACTTCCAGGGAGTCTGGAGACATAGCCCAAACTGGTTTCTCCAATTGGAAAATGTGGGGGTGTAAGGCTTTCAACAAAGCATCACATTGCAGTTTTTATCCGACCTAAAAGTCATGTCCCTTTCCCCATCCTTCTGCTTCTCAGGAAGGTTTTGGGGCCACACTGAATCTCCTCGTTGCACAGTCCAGCTCACTGTAGATGCTCTGGACAATGCCAAGGTGTATCTTCAATTTGTTGACTTACTGCGTTAAAAACTTGGGAAAATCCTTGAAGCCTATCGTTTGCATGGAGCTAAGAGTGGGCTCATGTCCTCCCCTGGGCAGTAATTTGGCTTCTGCAGGAGGACTGAGGGGTGCTCAGCTCTGGGCTGCTTTCTCCACTTGCTTGAGCACTTTTCCACCTCATTAGGGCTAAAAACCTCCAGTAAATGTGAAAGATGCCATTCGAGTCCCAAGAAGAAGTCTTTACACTCTGAAAATGCCCCATGGACTAGTCCTGAGTCAACAGGCTCATGAATCAGATGATGTGACTTCAAAGGACAGCATTTGCACAGACACAACCATGTCAGGATGGTCTCCCAGGGCTCCTCGAGAGGAAAGAGCTGCCCAGAGCAGAAAGGCTGCAGCCCTGCCCCAGCTCACCTGGAGCCTGCTGTCACCTCCTCCTGCTCCACAGGGTCTTCTCCAGCTCTTGGGAGACCAAGCATGGTCCTGTCAAGTGGTAGGAGAAGGACCTGGGGGCAGGGGACCACACATCCTGCATGGTGCTCCCCTCCTGCTTGGCAAGGACTTGAGCTCATCACATGCTCCAGGTATTCAGGAGCTTACCAGCCAAAGAAAAGAAATAAAGAATCATCCTGCTCTGCCTCCTCCTTGCAGCTAGACTAGACTTTCCCAGCGCTAACGAGATAAAGACAGCATTAATAAATACATAAAAGACTTGCCTACACTTAACATCTTTAAGGGCCAGCATAGCGAAGGGGAGAGCAGTCACGTGTCGTGTTTAAGATGAGCATCGCTCCGTAGGTCCGCACGGCTTCGAGAACCACATCACCTCACTGCTTACGACCAACAGCCTCGCACGGGAGCAGAGGTTTTCACCCACGCAGCCCAACACCGGTGTGTGCCAGAGCTGCCAGGGCAGGACAGCCTGGATGGGGACAACCTCTACAGCCACGCTAGCAAAATCCACAGCTAGAGGAGCCTGAAGTTTACCACAGCAGCTCCCTTCTCCAGGGGTTGTAAAGAACAGAAAATACCATGTGCTGCCACCACGGATGGCCATGTGCATCTTGGCTTACGGAGGTTAACCCTCGCTACCAGGAACAACAGATGGACTGGGGTCCTGCCCACGACTATAAATTAATTACTAAGTAATTTCAATCGGATCCATGCCTGGGTGCCATCTCAACCCGACGCCGAAGTCACACAAGGCAGCGGGTCCCCAGCACCCTGTGCTCCAAAAGACACATCCAAACGCTCCCTGGCTTCGAGGGAGAGCCTGAAGTCCAAGCTCACACCCAGATCTACAGGTTTGGGTTGGACCTCGCCTGCATGCAAGCTCTCACTTAAAAAAAAGAGCAATTAAGGAAAAGTACACACCACCTAGTCGAGTAAAACACACCAGGTTTATTGCCCCCGTGCTCTTAGGGAGTAGGAGTGGCAGGGGAAGGACTCCCTTACACACGAGCGGAGGAGAGGGACTGAAAGGACAGGTAGGGGCAGAGGTGCTTTGTCTCAACATCTTAGCTCGAAGAAAATGGTGCTGGCAGTGACTTTGCCTTTTCCTCCCTGGCAACTGAAAAGGAAAAGAAGAGAGCAAAATTAGTCATTGCAAAACAGCAGCTGGCTAGTGAGGGGGGCTGGTCTCCAGCAGAGAGGTGCCAATCAGACACACGAAGGGACCCAGCTCACTGGACAAAAACTCATGCACGGTAGTGAAATAGAAAGGCAAACACATCTGGAGAGCTAAAAGGGGGTCTACAGTATCTCTTGGTTGCACATCCAGCCCGCACAGAAATTTTCACAGAGGACCAGCATCAGACCTTCAAAGGGATCGCTCCTTAGCTGGCCCCGTGATTCCCCAGCACATCGTTCTGCCGTGGGGCAATGTCTGGACCAGCTTAGCCCAGACCTGCCGTGGCAGAACTCAGCCCCATGAGCTCAGTGCCCTCCTCCCTGAGCAGCACTGGTCCCAGGGGAGCTCCACAGGAGCCCTCCCAGCAGCCATGCTGGTGTGGGGATGGACACTGCCAATACTCCTGCACCATGTGGACCATACAGACATAGCTTACAGGATGCTCTTAGCCCAAACAACTGTAGAAACAGCACATTCTCTTTGAGCAAACCTCTAATCATTGCCCAAGCAGCTCATCGGGGGACTGCTGCTAATTTTGAGTAATATTTCCAAGGACTACTGGAAATACTGGACCAAGGGTTGTCTCTTGAGAGGAGCGGCTGAAGCAGCAGCCGCAATCCAACTGGCTGGTCCAACAAACCACCTCACCTTTCTGATTCCACACACACACACCCCCAGTTGTGAGATTTATTACAAGAATTTGCAATGCTCTGTGAGACGCTGTGAGTGTTGGCCACGCTCCCAAAAGCTGAGGAATTGCTGAATTGAGAATTGCTTTGGCTGCTTAATCTCAACGACGAGGGATGCTGGACAAGCCAGCAGAGCCCAGGTTTACTTTTAATTACCACTTGGAGTGTGCTGCTCTAGTAAGCAGATACAAAAAACCAATTCTTGATCCTTCCTTATATTCTTTCCCTGTATAAAGCCCAAAAGGTATGAGACAGAGTCAGTAAACACAGCCTCACCATGCCATTTTTACAGACGCTCGCTTCTCAAGCACAAACAATTCCCAACAGCACATAAATCCATCTCAACACCTACCTCTCTAACATCACATCCACCTGCTGACAGCCACATAATAACGCTCTGAAGGTTACAGGGACTTCTTGACCAGCTTGGGGCTTCCTTGCTTGTTCCAGAGCTCTTCAGGTCTCTGTGAGAAGCACGTCTGGGAGCTGCGAAGCGAGCTGAGTGCTGCAGTGCTGGCTGTAACACTTTCTACTCATCAGTGACCACCAAAAAAAAAAACCCAAAAACCCACCACGTGGAGCAAGCACGAGCGAGATCTTGGACATCTCGTGGTGTAATTGAGGAAAGCTTGTCAAGTGCCAGAAAGCTGTCAGTGCTCCCCGAGCAGGTCTGGATACAGCTGGCAAGTGGGATTTCCCTCTTCTCAGAGGCTGAGCTGGAGAGTCAGTAGATGCTGATGGCCCCTGAAGAACTATCTGAATCTAAAGCTGGGAAATACGGGGATGTACGCAGCGACTGCCAGGCTTCACATCAGCTGCTAACACTTCTCCTTTATGGATAAATATCCCAAGATTGCAGAACCCCCATGTGAAGCCCAGTAAAACGATCACTCGGGACGTTCTGAAAATTGATCTCCCTGAAGTAGGTGGGTGACACTTGAAGGGTTTCAAAAGCTTTCAGCAGATGGTCTCTGTGCCCGCACAGGGTACCGCATGTGCCCACCGTCACCCGCAAGCCCTACGAGACCGCTGTTTGCATTAGACTGGAGTGCTTCAGCTCTTTGGCAGTCTCTGGGGTTTCATTCCTCAGGGGAGAAATAGCTTTCAAAGAGCTCCTTGGCTCCTGCAAGATGAACCTAGAGCCTTTATTAATCCTCCTAGCAACTGAAAGGCACATTTCCCTCCTGTTTGTCCATTTGTTGCCATCAACATTGGCAAGAGGAAGGGATGGCAGCGGCACGGCCAGGGAGGGAGGGAGGGAGGGAAGGAAGCAGTCCTTCGGGGCCAGAAAACTTTTGCCCACGCTGCCACCTCCACCTCTGCGGCACACCGGGAATAAATCTCCAAGCCCTGCATCCTCTGCAAATCTCTCCAACGAACGAGGAGCCAAACATCTGTGAGTTGTCTGAATTAGCGCGAATTTGGCAGACTGAACAGCAAACTTGTATCGCCCTGCAGCCTTCAAATTCCTTGTTTTCCTCGGGTTCCTTAAATCCATAACAATCTGTTACCAGAAGGCGGTTTCTACGTGCACGGGCTGCCAAGGAGCTGCTTTTGATAGTTCTGGTGGAGACGGGGGACCGGGTGAGGAGGAGGGAGGGCAGGTATCTTCCTAATGCAGCAGGAGACGATGGGTTGCAACCACCCTGTCGCCTCCAGCAGTCAACCTCTGCATGGCAAGGCTGCTTCCGACACAACTACGTGGTGCAGCCAAAGCTGGAGGTCGTTTTGGGAAGCTTTGAGGAGAACAGAACCTTCAAAGCGTGGGAGAACCATAGGGAGATGCCTTCAAAAGGCACCAAGGATGTCCTGAAGCATCATCCCAGCCGGGCGAGAGGATCGTGCCACATCCGGATGGAGAAACCAGGTCCTGTGAGGGTTATTCACAGCCAGGAGCAGAGCCCTGGGCACAGGGTATCCCCAATCCCCGGGCTTGGGCAGGCAGCGACGGCATCGCCAACGCCAAGCCGGGGGGCAGAACGGCCTGGTGCTGTGACGGGAAACAGCACCTGAGGCTTCACCTTCCCCCCCGAGGAAGTCTTTCACTACGAGGAAGAAGTCAAAGCAAACACCCACTCGCTGCGTTCACCCGCTTCAATCAAAGCCAAAGCAGCAGCGAAACGTGCCCGACAGCGTTTCCGCGCAGCCGTTCATGGAGAGTTTGCACGTGGATTTCAGCTGGTGTTTTTTAACAGCGCGGGGAGACGCTGGCAAGGCTGGAATAACACAGAACCTGTTGCTAGAACACACTCTGGGCTCCTGCAAGGCGTCAGCAGCACGTAGAGCCCGAACCTCCCGCAGGTTTGGCTCCTCCGGGGGCTGCAGAGAAACATTTCACCCCGCACCACTGCGAGCCTGGGGTGCAGCTCCAGCTTTGGGGTACCCAAAGTGAGGTACCCCCACCAGCTGATCACCCAGCCCAAGGATTCCCACAAAGGATAATTTTCCCGGCGCTGGGATGCTTCATCTCCTGGAGATGCCCGATTCCCACGCAGCTGGAGCGGGGTGGGATGAGCCCCACTGTAGGTTGGCACCCATAAAAGCACAGGTTTTGTAGCTTGGCTCAGAGACAAGGGGGAAAAGAAAAAATTAAGTGGAAAGGAAAACAGTCCCTGCTTTTATTTGGGCTGGCAGAAACACCATCCTGCCCAGCCTTCCACAAGCTCATTTATGACAGCGTGAACATGCAGTAAAGGGGAAAAAAAAAAAAAAGATTAAAATCTGCATTTTCCACCCAAGAGTCTCCATCTCTAGATACTCTCCACATATCCCTTTTCCTCTGACCCTAGAGGTGAAAATCAGGAGGAGAAACAGATTCCTGTATACCACAGAAATGAGAAGTCCAAAGGACAGAGGGGTGTGAACCACAGAGCCCCCCCCTCCCGAAATGGCATCCCAAGGAGAACTGACCTAAATGCTGCATCCCATCTCAGCTCCAAAGCTGCCAGAAGGCTACTGGCAAGGGAATGGTGCCAGGTATTTTGTCAGTGCCCAACCATGAATGATTGCCCAGTACAAAATGAGCATTAAAAACGTCCACCTTCATCGCGTGGAAAAAACACCTATCAACTCGCTACACTAACGAGTGAAGGGATTAATGAATTCTAGAGTTTGTAAATCATTATTAAAATCCCTAAAATAATGACACCACCTTAAAATGCATGAGACTTGCGAGTTAAACACCAGAAAATGAGATAGAGGGCTTTTTATAGACATTAATGGCAAGAAGTCCCACTGCCAGGCATAGTCAGAATGGCAGGAACATCGGTCACGATGCAGAAAAGGGAGAAATTTTTCAATATACAGAATCATTAAGGTTGGAAAAAGACCTCCAAGATCAAGTCCAACCATCTACCAAACATCATCCACGGCCTGAAGTGCCACGTCTACAACACTTCAACGCTGTCCTAAGGAGAAAGCAAAACCATACGGTAATGTTTGTCAAGAGGAAGCTGGGATGATATTCAATAGCAGGCACCAAACACAGGTCTTTCTTAAACAACAGCTCTAAATAATTTCCACCTTCAACTTTCACAAGATAGTGTCAAAAAAAATAAAAAGAAAAAAATACAAATCTTTGGAGCCATCCCCACGGATGCTCCCAGAGGACAGGCACAAGCCAGCCTGGTAAAACATGATGGCCTTGAGAACAGCAGCCCTGAGAGGCTCTGGTTTCAGCCCGAGGATGGAGCATCAGAAAAGAACACTGAGAAAAGAGCTGAAATGGGTGACAGTCACCGGCACCTATTGAACTGGCACATCCCAAACAGATCTGAGTATAAACTGGTGAGACTGGCTCCAACGGGAGCTAGACTTTCACCTTACACCAGGTAATACTGCTGGCAGTAACTGGGAAGCAAACAGGAAAACCAGTGCACGAGCCTGGCAGAGTGCTGAAGGCAGAGCAGAACAACTGGACCATACAGAAGGGAAAGAGGCAACCAGCACAGTGTTAAACTGAGATGTTAAAATGCACCTCAAGAAAAATAAATTGCTTAAAAGACACTTACCTTGAAGGCAGTGGCACGTTCCCAGGCTCCCCCACTGCACAGTGCGCTACCAAAGCATTCAGACTGGGTAAACTGGGGATGTCCAGGAGAAGAGAAGGTATTGCCTCTGTCCTCTGCACTGCACAACCACTACAGGCATCTGGAGCCTTCTACCGTGTCTAAGGTCCAGAGAAGACCCCAGGAGTAACTGAGGGATGTGAAGCCCAAGGTACAGGGCAAGACTGGGGGAACGTGGAGCAGTAACTGCTCAGGAATGCCCTTCAGGGAAGGAAGAAGATGCCAAGCAGGTCCTCCAGAGAGAGCAGGCTGGCTGTATACCACCAGCCAGCGCTGCGGGAAGTGGGAACTACGCAGACCCAGAGTAAGGGCAAAGTGCAGGTTTTTCCTGAGCAGCAGGGACAATAACCATGGCAATAAATCACCAGCATTATCAATGACCGTGGTGGCTTCTCAACCCATGCTACAGTTTGCTCTCTGCGCTGGAAGGCTTTTCTAGACGACACCTTGCTACAGCAAGAATTCATTCAGAAAATTACTACAATGTGTAGGGTTTGCTGCCCTGTGCCCCTCATGCCCAGCAGCCCCCAGGTCCCTCCGAGGAAGAAATAATCTACCAACAACATAAACCACACACAACTGAAAATGTGGGTGAGAGTTTCTAAATGAAGCTACAGGTAACTGTAAATCCTCTGTAACCACAAAGCTTTAGCTCCAAGAAGTACCATCCACCGCGTTGTATTTCAATTGTAACACAACTGAGAGACCAATAAAGGGATATCTTTTTTTTTTTAATGAATGAACAGAGGCTACCAAACCAAACGTGGATATTTTTAACTCTTTCTATATCTATAATTGTAAAGGATCTTCAGCTTTGGCTATACAATTGTAGCTTTTGGCATCTAGTTAATAATATTAAAGCCTGTTCTTTCAAAAATGCTGTGTAATGGCTGGGACAAAAATAAAAGGCATATAATAATGGGATTAAAATATATATATATACACTTGGAAGTAATTTTATAGCGTCAACTCCTACCCAGCACACCAGGAGGCTGTTTTCAGTAAGCACACAAATAGAAAACTCAGGAGTTGTCCTGGAATTCTCACTTTGCTCGAAAGGAGGAACCGCTACCTCAGTGCGCCGCGAGGCTGTCCCCACCCGAGACACCCCTGCTTGTCTTCATCAACCCCAGTTCCCTTCCCTGACGTTTCCCAGGGGTGCAGAGCAGCGATGAAGGCTGTTGTACAACGGGGGAAGCCGAGGCAGAGGAGTATGAAGACTTGTCTCGGATCACTGTGAGAGTTGTCACGGGGAAAAGGACAGAAAATGGAATTTCTGAAATGCAAGTAAGTGCTCGAACTGGTCCTGGAGGAGACCTTGGATTTTGGAGCAGGATGTCTGTAACTCGCCCAGTCCAGCCCAGCTGCTGAGACCAGAGCAAGCTGCTGGTTCACCTTGACTGCAGCCTTGTTCTGCTCCATCACCCTTCTCCTCTCCCATCAAAAGGATCTGTGGTCCTTCCTTGCTGGGTTTGAGCAGGAAGAGGGAGAGCAGGATCCAGCTGCCGGAGCAGAGTTGGCCAGATTTCCTCCTTTACAAACCCGAGGAGACGTAACAATATACACACACGGAACGGCCACAACGTGGAACTCGTCTCTCGCTACGCTCCCATCCCTACCGCACACCGCAAGCCCTAAACTTTGGCCGCCGAAAGCAAAAGCTGTGGCCAGGATCCACAAATACAGGGAATGATTGAGCCCAAGGGATGCTTCCAACGGACTACAGAGGAGTGACACCGATGCTGCTGCTATACTTCATCCTCTAAAAACAAAAACCATGACCGAGTCTCCCTCGGGTACTTTATTTTAGCAGGGGGTATAGAAACTCAATGCGCCAGAACAGATTTTGTTTGCGCTCCCTCAACCAGTTCTTAAAATATTGCTCAAATGCTTAAAGTGATGCTCAAATATTGCTCAAATTACAGATCCAAACTCACAGGGGTACCCTCCCCAGCCACCTGTGCAGGGTCCCACAGCGCTCCGTGAAGGCTCCGATGCTCCTCCGAGGTCAGTCCAACACAGCTTCCTCCTTCTGTGAGTTTCAACCAGAACTTCCAACCTATCAAATCTTCTTTATCTTCCAGTACATTAAGCTGTGTAAGCTGCCATCTCTTACCTACCGAACGTACCAAGCATCCTAGGCTGCGAAGCTCACAGATCAGCCAGGAGAAGTTCTGGCTGTAAATTAATTCTGTGATGATACATTTCAGTTTTCAATACCCGCTTCACCTATTGATGACTAAAAGCTCAAGACATCCACATCACAGCTCACAGGAGCTTGGCGGGCCTTCGGAAATAACCTCTCACTCGGGAATTCTGGTCTCGCTAAATGCAGCCGACTTGTAAAAGTTTGGGAAAAGAAAACAGCCCAAAGAGCTGCTCTCGGGTTCACGGTACCAGAGCCACGTTCTGCATTGCTGCTCTAAGCAAACAGCCGGGCAGGGGCTGTGGAAACGCAGGTTGACCTTGGGAAAGTCCTTTTTCAGAGCTACCACGCGGTCGCTGCTCGTAGGGATACCGGAGGGCAGAACCAAAGCTCCAGGGCTCAGGTCTGCAGCTGCTCCAACGGCTTTCGAGGAATGTAGGGAAGGTCTCAGCTCTGCAGAGAACGGTGGCACTCGTGCCGTGCCACGCTGGGGCCGGTGGGCAGCGGGTTTGGGCACGTTCCCCAGGGGCGAGCAGCCCATCGCGTTTAGTGACCCACCAGGCTCGCAGGCACCGATGAGCAACACGGTGGAAAATTCCCTTCTCTTTGCCCGACGAAGTTTATATTTAGCTCTCCGGGGAGCGGACGCACTGGAGGAGCTGTTGTTTTGGTGGTATTTTTTGCACGGCCCCGCGGGGACCCCTGCAAGGCGAAGCGCGGCGTGCCGGGGGAGGCTGCCAAGAAACGGCTATCGCCGCCTCGCTCCACCACCGCCGCGGACCAGGCACGTGAGACCAACCATAGTCACAGCCCTCCGCTACCCATCAGACCTCTGCTACCCATCAGACCTCGTCCTGGGGTTTTTTTTTTGTTGGGTTGGTTTGGGTTTTTTTTTTTTTTCCATTCTGTTTCCCTGAGTCAGCAGCTTTGCTTCCTCTTCCTCCCCATTTTGGGTGAGGAAGGAGCAAAAACAAAAGTCAGCCACGAAGAGAGGTTGCTCGAGGAGCTACAGAGGAGCAACCTCCCCAGTTCCTCTGCTAGCCTGGCCCCTCACAGCCATAGGAATGAAATGTGGGCTTGTCTTTCCGGAGGTGTTTTCAACTATTTCAACCCTAGTTTGGGCGAGGGCAGAGCTGATGCAAAAGCTCTGCTTTCCATCTTCCTCTCCTGGGACATGGGGCAGAGACCCAACCCCTCCAGCCTGAGCTCTCTGCAGAGCTGTGAGCATCTCTGGCACCTCACCCTGCCCCAGCCCACTGGTCCAAAGTCTGCTCTGCTGCAGATTAATGTTCATTAGGACTACTTCCCAGCAAAATCATTCTACAAACCATGTGATACTGAAGGGGGAAGGGAACGAAACCAAATTCAGCCCTTTCAACACGAGATGCCCTCTTTTCTACCTGAGGGAAGCAGAAACTACCTCCATCCCAAGGAAGATCAAAGAAAGAAACACTGTACATCACCAGAAAAAAAAACACAAACCAAATTCCCCCCCCCCCCCCCCCCCAAAAAAAAACCCAGCCTCAAACCACACATTTAGAGAAATCAGATGTCAACCAGTAACAATAAAATGGGCAGCATCCCCTCCATCCCCTGGTCCATCGTGCACAGAAATACAAGTGTTTAACCAAAGAGTCGCACGTCTTGTTCTACCTATACATTTCCTGAAAGTGAAGCAAGGCTTTGATACTAAAAAAAATTAATTGCATATAATTAACAGAGGCAGATTTGGGGATTTATTCTGCTCTGTGTTTACCTATTTGCATGTGTACATATTTACACCCGTGTATTTATTTATGCAGGTATCCATACCTGAAAATGAGCCTACACCAGTGCTGGCTCTGTCCCAAACTCTGCTCTGCCTCCTCAGATAAGAATCTGGATCTCACTGACGAAAAAATCAATTTGCCCTGATTTTACAAGCCCAGTTTTGCCTTCGACAGCCCGAGCTCTCCCTGCTCTGCCTCCCGAAGGCCATCTGCTTTCTATAACCGAAGCGGTTCTTGGGAGACCTTGGCCCCGTGCAGAGCTGGAAGTCGCCAAAGTTTCCCCTCCCTCCTCCAGGTTTAACCTGGAAGTGAGAAAGTTTGGACGAAGGGCTTCAGCTGCAAAACCGCTGGCACGTGTGGCCGTGCTCCACGGCGCGTCCTTCTCCCTTCTGAAGCGGAGAGAAGGGAACCATTCCACAGCAGGTTGTGTTTGCTCAGTTATTTCCCCCCACCCCCCCCGACTTTTGAAAGCAAAGAGGCTGGGTCCTTCTCCCACCTCCAACACGGGGGGAACAGCTCTGATCCCGCAGCCCTCAGCCTGGCTGCACCAGAGCCGGGTCTACCGTAACACGCCCACCACCAGGAGCATCCTCAGGCTCTGGAGGGCTTTTCAAAAGGAAGAAATACATCAGCAGCTCCCCTCGCACCTACACTGAGCCACGACAGGTGAGGGCAGAGCAAACCGCTCGGAAATTCAGGTTTTTTTTACTATCACTCTACCGAATCTGTTCGGTGACCCACCCCAAATATTTTCTCTAGAAACATTATCTATATTGTTTCGGCGTTTTCTTTATTTCTATTTCCAGCCCTTAGCCAAGCCCTGGTAAATGTTTCTGCCCATGCCAGAGGCAGGCTGAGGGAATCTGCGCTTTGAGATGGGAGGGAACAGAGCGGCAGCAGCGGCTGCTGCCTCCTGCGCTCGGAGGCACCCGGTAGCGGCAAGAGGTGGGCAGAGATGCTGCCAGCCCTCCGCCTTTTTGGGGTGTTACCCCGTGACACTGCTACCTCTGCGATTTGCAAGTAGTCTTTAATCTGTCAAAAATAAGACTTTTATTATCATGGGAGGGTTCGGAAGGAAAACAGGCGCATCTGGTTTCAGTCGCCAACTGAAGTTTAGTCTATCAGCCCGTTTCATGAGAAATTACTCTTAGTTTTCACTCAGAGGGTTTCCGAAGGAGGGGATGCGCTGCCAAGGTACACCAGTGTCTAGGGAGCCTACACGGCACTGGGGGAGACAGCGGCACTACCCAGTGACAGGCACTGCGCTGTTACAAACTCACTCTCTCCCGTCAAGTAAATTAAATCTTAACTGGGGAGAAAACCCTTATTCGTGAAATCTTCTCATAGGGCTCTACGTGAAATCTTCACGTACCGTATAATTTGAACACCCCGACGTCACCGAATGGAGAAATAAGACTTACAGACTTTCTAGGACTGACAGGGCAGTTTCCACAACAAGGAGCTGCCGTCTGGGTTGGCGCTGGAAGACTCTCCCGAGGGGGTGAAGCACAAGAGCAGCTGGTGAAACCCCACAGCACAACCCGCACCCCTCACTCAGCACCCGTATCAGGCGTGAAAACCGGAGCAGGGGACCCCAGAAATGTGCGTGACGGCCCCGGCTGGGCTGGAGAGCGCATCTGCAGCGATGCTCAACCATGATCGCTGCTCCCCTGGGCTGCAGCTCCCCACCTGCGACAGCCCCCGAGCCCGGGGAGCTTTGTACCCGAGCTCGCCGACATCCAAGTTTCATCCCCGTCAAACATCACTCTCGGCCCGCAGAAAGGAAAGCACGTGTTGATCCATTCGGGGGAAGAAATTCCAGAGGCAGAGTAACCCGAGGAGGCGAGGAACGCTAAACTTTGGAGAGGTGACCTTCCCCACCCCCGGCACGCCGGCCAGGCGACCTGAGCTCGCCTTGAAGCGGTTTTATGCTGCGCCAAGCGCTGGGGCATCCCCGCCACGCAGCCGCTCCCCGGGCACATGCCCGGGGCCAGCCCCGCTGCTCCTCGCTCCCTCCGCACGCTCCGGGGAAGCCGAACCGCGCAGCTGCGGGGTGCCCTGAGCCCCCTTAACCGCTCACCCCCCTTCCCCACACCCCCTGCGAGCCGCGGGGGGCGCGGAGCCGGCGGCACAAAGACGGGCAGTCCCCAGCCCCGCTCCGCCCGGGCGGAGGATGCGCGGGGAGGGGGAGGTCCCGTCCTTCTCCCCCCCGGGGGAGCCGCCGCTGCCCTTCGCTCCCCTTAAACCCCCCCTCCGTAACCCACGTTCGGGGCGCGCCGCCGCCCTTTGTCCGCCCCGTCTCCGCAGAGGGCACCGCGGGACCCCAGCGCGGGCCGCGGGTGACAGCGCAGCGCGGCCCGGGCCCGGCTCTTACCGTGGTGGTGGCGGCGGCGCGGCCCGGCCGGGCCGGCTCTGGGCGCCGCTCCGAGCCGCGCTGCCTCCGCCGCCGCCGCCGC
>JANVCC010000077.1:12098922-12148537 GCA_025345505.1 Todiramphus chloris collaris
GCCTCCGCCGCCGCCGCCGCCGCCACCGCCGCCGTGCTGCGGGCGGGGCGGGCGGAGGGAGGGAGGGAGGGGAGGGGAGAGAGGGAGGGAAGGAGGGAGGGAGAGAAGGAGGAGGAAATGCGCTTGTCACTTCCTGAGCGGGGCCGGCGGAGGCAGGGCCCGGCCCGCACCTGCGGAGCCCCGCGGAGCTGCCGCCCAGCCCGGGAACCCGCGTAGCAGGGGTGTCGGTGCGAGGGAACGGGGAGGGTAGAGCCCCGGCCGCCGCTTTGCACGGGCATCCCCGGGGTTCAACATCGCCCAGAAGAGAGCGTGTGGGGGGTGTGGGGGAACCGCAGGATAATCCCAGCCCGTCAGTGCCGGAGGCAGCGGGCAGGTGCGGGTGGAGGGCTCGGGGCGGGAGCTGCTGCAGCCCCGCAGCGCGGCTCGGCAGCGGGGACAGCCTGGCCGGGGCTCCGCGGCCCCGTTCGGAGGCCGAGAGTGACTCCTGGTGGCACGGCCGGCCGGGCAGGAGGAGCAGGAGAGCTGGACTCCACCACAGTCCTGGGAGGTTCCCACCCTCCCCCAGTAAAAAGCCTTACTTTGGGGTTTTTTTTACGCTGAGAGTGGTGAGCCCCGGGCCCAGGCTGCCCAGAGAGGTGGTGGCTGCCCCATCCCTGGAACCATCCCAGGGGAGGTTGGCCAGGGCTCTGAGCACCCTGCTCTAGCTGCAGATGGCCCTGCTCCCTGCAGGGGTGTTGGGCTGAGATGACCTTGAAAAGTCCCTTCCAAAGAGAACCAGTCTATGATTTCTACAAAAAGTAGTCATAAAGTTTGAGTACATCACAGATAGACACCATCTGCCACTCTACCCACTGGTGGGATTAGGCAGAAAACCCCGCTCCTTCTTCATTTTCCTCCAATTCCCCAGCATTATTTTTGAGAAGGGGCAGTTGACGGAACACAAGCTCAGCAAAATACCGCTGAAGGTGGCCACGGGTCCTCCACAGTATTCAAAGCCACATCTGCTTGGCTTCCGTCAGGAGGGAGGTGGCCTTTCAGAAGCAATGTGCTCCAACAATAACATTTTCCATCCATCCAAGCTGAACGGCGCACAGCACGTAGGCTTCTTCCGAGAGCGAGCGTAATTAGCGAACAAGGAAACTACATGACAGCTAAAAAGAAGATTTAGAACTCATTACAAAACAGAGCCTAAACATTAATCTTGAACATATGCAAGCAGACAACGCAGATGTTGTCAGGAATGAATCTAGGGCTAAATTTCATCCACCCGGCCGGATGGCCGGGCACCCTGCTGGGGATGGCAAGTGGGAACGAGTGAGGGCATGTACATGCTGGAGGCTTTACCTGTGGAACTCAGCAGTGATGTGGGTGTCCTGCCCAGCTGATGCATGGCCACAGACGCCGAATAAACGTCGAGGAAGACTATCAGTTGGTATTTAGTGCAATAAAGAAGAAAGGAGGCAAGTAATCAGAAGTAGCGAGAGAAAAATTAACAAGGGAGCAGCTCCCACCAATGTAGCGAGGCCTGATCTCAACCAACGCGGTTCCGCACTTGTTCCATGTAAAATTAGGCAGGAGCAGCTGGTACCAATGGGCTACAAAGAGGAAGGTGAGCTTGATGATGGGAAGAGGCTTCTGCATCAAGCTCCTTCATCCCCCTATTTGCTTTTCTTATCGCCTGTTGAGACTGGCAACAATAAACCACTCGCAAACTCCTTTTCCAGAACTTTGGGAATCAAGTTTGAAAATGTTTTCTTACGGTTTCCCAGCTGAATATTTCAGTAATAAAGCTCGCAGCCTAATTGAATCCATTCCCGTGGCAGCCTCGCGCAGCACGGGCTCGGTCTGCAGGATCCAGGCAGACAGACGGTCGCTTTCTGTCTGCTTCTGCAGCTCGGTCCAAACCCAGCATTTTCTTCCTCTCATCCTCTGCGCTTTCTGACAGCTAAGCTGGCCGCGGAGCGTGGCCAGTGTGTGTGGAAAGCCTGTTGCCAAAACATAAACCTGTTTTCCACAGATAGTATTCTCAGTAACGTTGTTTAAACGTAAAAGCTGGGCAGAGATCCCTGCTCCGGTGACAGCGTCAGTTAGGAGAAAAGGTGGAAATGACTTTCAAGCTTTAAAGAACTGGGCATGAGAGTTTAGTCACTGTGGACAGAAAATTCAGTCAGTTGCATTCTGAGCTGATTTAATTTGGATTTTTGTCTCGGGTGTCAGCGCCTTTGCTACCCACTGTCTTGGAACCTTCCTTACAGAGATGGAAACTCTGCGGGCAGGGAAAAAAAAACTTAACGATCCCCGTGGTCCTTCTGAAATCGTGCTGGGGTCCAAGTCATTAAAACATTTTGATGTAACAGTGCTAAGCCCTGTGGATAGACACGACTTCCTTCACTTCCAGCGCACAGGACTTGGCTGCAGTTGCAGCCTGCTTTCCATGCAGCCTTTCAAACACTTCACTCTTTGCTCCCATTTGTTGTTACTCGAGCGGTACGTACCGTGGTTGACAGTCATTTCAGAAGTGTCCTTTTCACGGTGACCTACAACTCCGCGCTGTTCTTCTGAGCACCTGGGCGATCCCAGTTATTTATGGTTTTATCCTTCAGCTTCTCCTGCCAGGTAAGGAACATGAGTAAGAGACTCGCCCAAGGCCAAGCAGAGAGTCAGAGCATCCCAGTCACAGGCTGTTGTCCCAGCCACCCAGCTCTTGCTGGGTACCACGTACTCACGGGGACATCTTAGCTCCACCAAAGATCTCCCGCAGTGTGGAAAGGAGACCAGTTTCAGAAGGCACACAGCAGTTTCAGGGGAAATCCTGAAATTCACAATCTCAGTATCAGAGCAGAAGTATTTTTAACAAATATTTCATACCTGGGAACAAGCCCATCTTTGTAACACTATCAATGTGTTCTAGGTCAGAGAATATCTGAATCAAGGAGACCTGATACTCTACGCAAGCGAAACGTGGCTGCGCGGAGAGGGTTGCAACGAGGAGCGTAGTTCTTGCTACATCTGTCATACGATGGGATTTGCATAATCCTAAACCCCCTTCTTTTATTTCCCAGCTTTGTGTTTTGGCTCCCCGCTTCGCTTGCTGCCTCCCTGCCTGCCTCGGGAGAGCACTCGACTGCTGAGCGACAGCCCTCCCCAGACTAGATGCGCTGGAAACAGTTGGTGGAGAAAATAAATAGACCATGAAACACACACATCTGCGAGCCCTCCGCTCACTTGAATGTGCTGATCGCTCTGTCAGCCACCTCTGTGTCTGAACTGGCTCAAGATAAGCCAAGAGTTACTTGTCCATCCCTCACAAAACCCCAGGCCGCCGTGGACGTGCCCCAAAGCCGCACGCTACGCTGGATACGCAGAAACACGGTCCCTGCGGAGTTCAGGTGCCCTAGGGTTGGGAAGCAGTCAGCGAGGCTAATTATTATTGCAAATTGGGGTGAAAAAGCCTAAATCCTTCGACTAGAAACGCCGAGTCATTTTTTTAGGGGCAGCATTAGGGAAAATCTGATGAGCCTTCACCCTCAGTCGGTGTTTTTAAGGCTGGATGCAGGTTTATCACACCACGAGCCCGAGTCTGCGCTGCTAACGAGAAGCTGCAGCTCACAACCCTATCAACATTCCAAATGACTCAGTAAATGCCCATTCTTCCCACCTCCGCTTGCCGTGTGACACCGTCCATGAGCACTTGGCCGCTGGAGTGGCTGTGCTGCGGTTCATTTCTGTTCCCTCCCTGGTGTTTATTAGCTCTGGCTCTGCAGCACTTGTGATTACCCGGAATGTATATGCTACCTTGTGGGCACACCGTTTGTTTGCCTGACAGCACTCAGTTTCATTTCCAGTCACCTAGAAATGGGCTCATTTCAAGCTCTACCGTTACTTAGCACATGGAAATTAAGCCGCAGGTTGGCTTTTCCTTCGTTTGTGTAAAATAAAACACTCCAACCTTCCTTTTCCTCCTTTGTCTTGAGGCTCTTAACACCTCATCCCCTTTCACTGAAAGCCCCAGGTATCCATTAATTGTTCCTCAGTTTAGCTGCTGCCCACAAGGGTCAGGGTCACACTCAATGTACTGCCAGCCAAGTCTTCTCCGCAGGCATCCAGTACCACCCATGCAGCCAAGGGGTGGGCAGCGCTGCGCGGGGCAATCTTCCTCTCCTCCCACCCCAGGAAAGGCTGCGAGCACTGGGAGATTTCCTTACAGCAATGCAAAGCCCTGGCCCATTTAGTTCCTTTGTGCTGGCCACAGATTTTACTGGAGACTATTCAGTATGTTAAAATGCCTGGAGGGCCGATAAAATAAAGCAGTGATTGTTGCAACGAGGCCTGGCCTTTACCCCTCGGCACGCCAGGACTACAAAAGCAACCCGAGTGCCAAAACACTGAAAAAATTTTGCTGTATGTTGCTAAATGCTGTACTTAAAGATCTCGTCTGGTATGAAATAACATACATTTTGGCAGTCTTTTACCAGGCACCCTGGAACACGGCGGAGGATATACACACCGATTTCCCTTACAATGGCTACAGTGCTGCCAGGGCATTCCTGGAACGTGGAAATCCACGGAAGCCAACGTCAGCGATGAAGAGAAGCGTGCTGTGCCTAATGTACCGGAAAACCTATTCCAGAACTCATCCTCGTGTAAAAAGAACTCCGCAGAAGTTGCCAAGATCCGTGTCAGCTCAGCTTTGTAGTTCCACTGCTACCTACCTACCTTGCACACGTGGCTTCAGGCTGCGCACCCAGACACAAAGCCCGGTTGTTCTAAGGGGGTGGCTTCAGTCCATCACCTCCTTTGCCCACTCAGGCCTTTGACCCTTCGGGCCCACAGATGTCACAGCCTGCCCCAGAAACCCGTGCAGAACTGAAATAATTCGGATGCCAATTACATGAAAGGACATCTCCATTTCTAGCCACGGACACGTTCCCTCAGAAGAGAGGGATTTTTCATTGCTTAAAGACAAAGATAATGGAAATGCTGTGAAGATGTCAGTCCAATCTTGGAGAGCGTTCCAGTTCTGCACAGCAAACCCTGTCCCACAGGGCCAGCTTCCATATTGCCATCCTATGGCTAGTCTTTGAAACACCTTTTTTATTGCACTGAAGGTGTCTGCTCACAACACTGTTTACTGCACACCTTCTTTGCTCTCTAGAGACTCTCACCTGAGACCTGCATGGTGGGACATGCACCTCTTAGCTCTTAACCCCTGTCTGGCAGAGCAGCTGCCATAATCCTGTTAGTGTTTCTGATGTAACCCAGAAAGAAATGTAGCACCCAGGAATTCCTCATTTTATCCCACAGGACTATACAGAAATTCAAGAACAGAGTATTAGTTCTGTATCTGCTAAGCCTTCTAAACCAAATTAACGTTTAAAACCCCACCCAGCCTGTAGACAGAACTGCAGTTGACTGTTCCTGCTCCTCCAAGACCAGTAAGTGAACATACTTTTGTACAAATAAGTTGGTCACTGAGAGGGAAGTTGAGGAGTAAGGGAGCATTATCCTTCCCTCTGAATTATCTGTTTGTTCAGTTGTGTTGTGATGTTCATGTCTGGTATTTCTCACTTTGTAACTTATATAAACATGATTACAGAAGTATTTACCCCAAGAAAGTACTGTAATGGTTGAAAGGGCAAAGGCTTTCTGTCTTGAGAACCTATTTACCCTACACTCTGTAGCAGAGTCCCCTGCGTAGAAACTCCCCGAGATCTGCTATCTCAAATCAACATTTATTTCATTCATTTCGAACTGGTTTTGTCTTCCAGGTATTTCATCCCAATGGTTCACTTCCCTGATACACCCCATAAAAATCCTCCAAGCTCTTTCAGTAGTACAAGCCCCACAACAAACACAACAGCCTCTCCTGGGTTTCACAACTGGCATCATGAGCCCAATGCCACCCTTGGTGAGATGCCTGGCAAGACTGGGAGGGGGAAGGAGATGTTGACCAGTGTCCTCCACAAGGATCCAGAGCCTTGAATTGAGGTCTCTCCCTTTTTCCCAAAGCAATTGTTTATTATTTTGTTTATTTATTACCTAAACATAAGGGAAAAATTCTTTACTGTGAGGGTGTCAGAGCCTGTCCCAGGCTGCCCAGAGAGGTTGTGAAGTCTCCTCTGGAGAGATGCCAAACCTGCCTGGACAATGTGATCCTGGGCCCCCTGCTCTGGGTGATCCTGCTGGAGGAGGGAGGTTGGACCAGATGATCTACAGAGGTCCCTTCCAACCTCCACCATTCTGTGGATCCTGTGATTCTGCCAAAAGATGTAGAATTTAGGATTCAAACCTTGAAGACATCACCAGATGGATCCCAGAGGGAGGACTCACCACTGTGCAAGTAATGCCTTATTTCCTATCCTGCAAGAGGACTAGAAGTATTTCTTGACCTTTAAAGATCTCCTGAACCCTGGGAACTAGGACAAGTCTGGAAACTAGGACAAGCAATTCTCTGATAAGCAAACATGACCTTGCCTGTGAAACAAAACCTGATTGCCTAACAGGGCCTCCTTGATACTTGAAAGAACAAGTTTGTCACCTGCAACTGTGTTTGTCAAGACGTAAAGAAATCTCATTTTCCTACCTTGCAAGCAATAGTAGATTCTGAAATTCTGAAAATACAAAATGACAGAAGGAATAAAAGCACGGAAATTAAGCAAAAGGATTACACACAAGTTGAAAATAAAATAAAATAAAATAAAATAAAGTAAAATAAAATAAAGGAATGGGTAGTTATGCTTTGAAATCTTTTCACTTACGCAGCTAAAATCTGTCCTGAGAATTTCACTGGAAAACAGTCATTGTTGGCTCTTCAGACATTACAAAATAGCAAATCAATACTGAAGGAGGCATATGTCACATGCTGGTGAGAACGTTACATCACACCTTTTGAGATCTAGGAGATGAGTGAAAACAACTGACGAAGCATACGCAGGCTTTTTAAAACCACTCCCCCTGTGGGAAAAGAGCTGAGCTATTTCAGTGGAGACAGGACTATGCTGAGTCTGAGAACCTCTGAAAACCTGGATTTAAAGCTCTAATTGCTCCTCTTTTTGCAAGTGCTACAGCTTTTATATTCATTCCCCTCCTTATCAGCTACATTTACGTTCAGCTGAAAAAAAAAGAAATAAAAGGTCTGCACTTCCAGTGCAAAAGCTTCTTCCTTATTACACCACACAAAGAACCAATGCTTTTGCTTTGTAGAACACCCTTCCCTCCATTGGTCACCGATTAGCAACACAGAAATTAAATACCAGATAATCTTTATGTTCCAAACACAAATACCATTCAGTGGTATTAGTCTCTGTACTTCGAATGCCGTATTTCCCTCTCACTCACAAGCTTGCAGCTTCCCTAAAACGAGGGAGGTTGTAGCAAGGACAAAATTTACGGGCAAGTTATGCAAAGCTGAAATGTTTCTAGGGCAGTGTTTTATAAGCCCTTAGAGTTCCATACATAGTATTTTACTGTGTGCTCAAAAAGCATTTATTTACACATGTGTATGAGGTTTTCTGTCAAGGTTTAAAGTTCAGACTTGTCTCAACTAATCTAATTTCTTCAAGATGGATGGCCTCTCTTTTTTCCTTTGGAAAACTAATGCTGTGACACTGTTTCCAATTCTTCCTCCAAAGCAAAACTTGGGTGTTGGCAGCTCCTCCAGAATTTCAAATCCTGCCAGACAGAAATTAAAATGCTTTTATTAGAAGGAAGCAACTTTATTCTCCCGTTGGATAACCCTTTGCAAACCGTTCTTTGTCTGGAAAACTTGCATGGCAGTTACTCTGTCAGTTTACAGGACTGTATTTCTATGCTGCACCACTGCTTTATACAGCTGAAACCCTTCCACGGGCAATAAAAATCTTAGCTGGCTGGCTCACACAAATTCATGGCAGAAAAGATGATAACTTGCCAGTAAATTTAGTTCCCTACAAGGAATGGTTGTTTCAGATCCACACTGAGTTTCAAGCCTCAGGCGTGAGATTCAGGAGCTAACTGGCATGTATAAAACACCCTCCTGAGTGGGTCAGATAGGTCGCTGAGGAGGTGACATAAAAGGTCACGGTCACAGACTTGCCAGATCCCTTAAATCTGAGTAACAGGGTTGCTGCAATTTCAGAGCAGTCAGATGGGTGAACTGGATCTCGTAATGAAGGACTAAAAGAGAAAAAGTACCACCTCAGTGGAATGACACTGAAATCCTCCTCCTCCAAAGCTTAACAGAACCTGCCCTCCCTTGGCACACTGGCAAACACAGCAGCTGCAATTCCCGAGTCAAACAGAGGGAAGAGAGGCTGAAACATTTACTAGGGGCTTTACCTTGTCTAATCCTGATCTGAGAAAGTCAGCATGTTATCACCAACATTAAAATTCAACCCACTGCATGCTCGAACAACCGTAGGTCGGCAGATGGTTCTGTCCAACTGCTTACCTTCTCTGAACTCGTTCAGCAGCTCTTCCTTGGTCCAGTTGCAAGATGTTATGAGGAAAAAGCCTTCTGGTTTCAGTGCACTGCAGAGAGAACTCACATACTGCTTCCTCTTTCCCTCCGCGTTATCAGGACTGAGGCTGATGGCATCAAAAGTCCCCTTGTCAATACAAATCTCAAATCCTGCCAGCTCAGCCGTTGGAGCCAGGAAGTCTTCTACCTAAACCAGAAGTCTACAACTGTGAAAACATTCTTCTGGAATCTTTAGTGCAAAGCAATATTTTAAAAGCTGACAATAGGTGTGCTTAGGAAAGGGTAACTCATAGGCTTCTCACACTTCTAATGCCCTGTCAGCTTCATTCTTCTCTATGTCTTATGTGATGATCTGTTTGGTGTAAAGCCCATGCATATAACTGTCCATCTACAGCTCAAACTAACATACCCAAAGTTCATCCTTTAAATCATTATTTGTACTTTGATCCCTGGTTTCCTAGGTGCTGCGTGCTAGGTACTGGACAAATACAGAAGGACAGACAGTGCCCGCTACAAAGAGATTACAACTAACAGACAGGAACAGAGACATCACACAGGTAGAGAGCTGGAGGATGGAATAGTATAGCAGAGAGAGCTTGGAACAAAAGGCAGTCACAGCATCACAGGATGACCTCTGGAGGTCATCTGGTGCTCTAGTAGGGTCTCTCAAACTTCCTGCTGCACAGCTACCAGGAGGGACTCTATCCCTTAAGGATTTTGTCCTCTATCTGAAATCTGAAATTCAGAATGTAGCAGTGGAAATACACAACTTGCCAAATGGTGAACCACTATTCTACTCCCTGGTGCTAGAAGCAGGGAAATCTTGTTCGCCCTAACAACTGCTGAAAAAAACCCAGAAAATAAGACCAAAAAACTTCTTGTAAAATACGGATTTATTAGGTTAGAGTTCTCTCACAAATGAATAGAGTATGCTCAGTACATCTGATTATCAATTAGGTCATGTAATCTTGGGTTCAGCTGCTTTCTATTTCCTCAAGAAACTTGCTCTCAAAACTTACCTTTAACTTAATGTCAAACATCCCTTCTTTCTCTCTTACTTTTTCTGAAAGTTGTATCGCAGAAGGAGAGTAATCAATCCCAGTGAGGTTTGTGTAGCCAGACTTTGCCTAGAAAGAAGCAGAGAATCTTATCAGTGTGCTAAGAATCTAATTTTATCCAACAAGTGTATTCCTTATCTATAATCCATCTCATCTCTCCTCCTCTTAATGACAGGAAATAAACCAAACTGGACAACAGGTCTGTTACTCATATTTTTCTCCTGATGCCATTAGAAGAGCTAAATGGCTGCAGGAATGAGCTGAAATAATTCCATCCTGCCCAGTTCCTCATCAGAACTGCTGACTGAAAGCTGGTTTATGTCAACAAGTGGAAAACTGAGCAGAACTGTGAAAAGTAACACCCTGGAGGGGAACAGGCTCTCTTATCTGCACCAAAAGTAAGCCAAAAAAGCAAGAATTTTCAGTGATGAGAACATGTGCCGATGCCAGATGCTGCAAAATCAGAAGAAAATCTCCCTGCCAGTTACATAACATTTCAGATTCAGCCATTATTTGGTTTCTAACCCAAGCTGTAAGTGACAAAACATGATACATTTTATTAGTATAGAAATCCACTGCACAACCTTAATATTTTTCTAATCACTCAGGCTAACCCCTATTTCAAGGCAATCATTTGCATACTCCAAGGTCTTTGATTCAGCAATTTTGAGGTGGGTTGTGCACCCCAGAAAAGAGCACACAGAGACTTTCTGCTAATCTAACTTTGGAGCAGATAACGATAACCCAGTTCAGCAAACTCGGGCAGGGAGAGCCCAGCAAGCCCTTTGTAGAGCAGGTGGACAACTTGCAGTAGCAGGAATTGGGCACGTGGCAGGGGGATGGTGAGGCATTTTCACTCCAAGACAGAAGCTGAAGGGACCAGATCTGGGTATCACGTGTGTCAGTTGGTCTGGCTAGATCCAAACCTTCCATGAAGAGTGATGTTCTTACAGTCAGCTGCAGGCAGGAACAGCAGAGAGAGGGAGGAGACTTGGGTTGGGTTCTGAACCACACGTGGACTTTAGCTAGCATTAAGCAATCAGCTGCCTAGCTACTTGTTCCAAAGGCTGATGTCTGGAAAGTGAGGGAAAACTACAAGAAGAATGTTTTAAAATGGTCCTTCCTCCTCCAAGCAGCTCCCGTGAGCTCAGTGCTAACCAGCTGCTCTCAGCTGAGGACTAAGTTCAGCTAAACACAAAGCCCTTCTTGATGAAGAACAGCGTATTGCTCAGGCTGCTGTCCACGTTCCTCCCCAGAGCAAACCAAGTTTCCTGAGATGCCTGTGCTGAAGACTTGGGGGTGGAAGAATAGTTCCCACAACAACTCCTCTGTTTGGAAAGGAAGAGCTTGAGTCACTTCAGGGAGTTCCCACTCACTCCTATAGTCTCCAAGGCAGAGAAGTTTTAAGGATAAACAACGTTAAGTGTTGCTAAACCTGTATGGCCTGACTGCACGTGGCCAGGGAGGGACTGATCACTCACTCAGGTGTCAGACATGACCTGCAACTGGACTCCTCTCCTGCAGGTGGTATTTATAAGCCCTCCTCTGCTGCTGCTTGAAAAAGCAGATGAAATAGCAGAAGGCAGTTTGCAGTTATCAGCACTGCCTGCGTCTGGGCCTCTGGTGCTGCCCTCACTTGGGTAGTGAATGCCCTTCACTGCAGAGAAGTTTATTTTGGATCTCAGGGGAAAAAGAGGGAAAAAAAAAGAGAGAAGGTCATTGCTCCATGTGGCAGCAACATTTCCTTAGAAGAGCAGGAATTTTTGGAGGGCAAAAGAATTAGGTCACCGATGCAGCCTATCAGGTTCCTGAAGTGAGCAGGGGTAGGACCACAATCTACTGCACGTAGGACACCAGCAAGGGGTCCTGCTTATGGACCTGAGATCCTCAAAGCTGGCAGAACGGAGAGAGGAAGCTTCCAGTGAGCTTAAGAGATGGGCAGATCCCTGCAGCGTGCGCACAGAAGGCATTCAGCAGCGTCCTGGATGTTTTGCCTTCTAGCTGGGTAGTGCTACTGACGTCCTATGTGACTGAAGTCCAGCTGCCTTGTCCAGTATTACCATTTCTATAGCATTTTTGAGTCCAGCTCCAGTGGCAGAATTCTTCTCCAATGCTTGCCAAAAGCACCACAATTTGATTTTCAAAGCCTAGCAGCTAACAAACAAACAAAATTTCTTTTACATCAACCAAGCAAACGAGATCCTGAACTTTTTAGCAACAATAAACAACCTGATTTTTGAAGTCACTTTGCAAACAGGAACTGGACTGAAAACGTCCCATTAAAGCAACCACAGTACTTTGAGGTGCTTAATGTAAGGGGGGAAGGTGCTCTTAGGGCAGCTTGATAGATTTTAAAAGCTAACAGGGTGTCATTTTCCCATCAGTGAATGAAAATCCATTTCAGATTTATAAGTGGGGCTGGTACAAAGCTGGAGTCTTATAAATAAGATTTTTCTGCTGGATATTTCAACAACGATCGAGCTCCCTAGCATCGCATTTAGCAATCATTACTATTAGGCTAATTTCTCTTAATGAGATGAGAGATTTCTGGGTTTTTCTGCAGAGCAGCCAGTCCCCCAGGCTTTAAACTCTTCTAAAACCAAAGTTCATGTTGAAAAAATTCCATTACAAATCTGATTTCGACTTCCAGCCCTTTTAATTTCTACAGTAACTAACAAAGCTGATGAAGAACAACAGGAACTGTGACAGTATGACAGCTCCTGTCTTTACTACCTCTCCTGTAGTGTTACATCAAAGTATTCAATCAAAAACAGGAAAAAAATACTGGAACTTTGAAACATCTTGTATGACTGTGTAATAATAATCTTAGAACATTTCAGAACATACCTGGCAAGGGGTTTCCACCCTGAAAGAACCAGACATATCTTCAAAAGAAGCGCTAACAACTTTTTAAGGCATTTCCACAACAAACTTTGGGTTTAACCATTTTTTACATCAATAATGAGTGTTATTATCAGAACTGAGTGTGAAGAGAGGCTCTGGTTTTGCACAGGAGAGCATTTTTTGTATTAGTCAACTGAAGTTCCTTATCTGGGAGTGTTTTAGACAAGAGTGGGAAGAAATGCATTTTTAAATGTAGGAAAACAGAAAGGTGAAATTAAAATAAAGGATACTCAGGTTGATTATGATTTAAAGAAATACTGTAAATTTTGAAATCTAGGGTATTGATACTCTGGGCAGCACCAAGAAGTGAGAAGACTGAGTATGTCTACCAAAAGAAGAAAAAAAAAGAAAAAGTAGGTATTTCCATTTGGTAGAACAACACAAACATTCTGCCCCTAGGTCAACACCCGTAACAGCAGCACTGGCTCAAAATACTCCATCTGGAGCACTGACTCTGTATCAGAAGCAACAAACTTTACAATATACCAACCAGCTCAGTCAGTAAAACACCATTCCCAGTTCCAATGTCAAGCACGGAGCTGTCAAGGGGGACCTTTTGTTTTTCCAGCCATCTGATTATGCGAGCCATGCTTTCTTCTCCAAACCTACAAAAAAACCAAAGCCTCGGGTCATGAAGCCAGTAAAAACATGCCAAAAGGTGCAGCAAATTTCACCACTCCCTCCCTCCAGCTTTTGCAGAGCATTTCTTATAGAAGCACTTGGGTAACAACTGACATATTGCTTCGATGTTTGCTTTGTTTAAATTAAAACAAAAGCCTTAAAATTCACCAAAACACCAACTGTGGGAGCTGAAACCCTCCACACGAGGGTTTCCATAACTCGAGCAGTTAAACCTGAGCTCAAAGATAAAAAAGCACATTTTTTAAGTAACATACACAACTACCAGCTCACTTTCTGCGTAACGACAGCTGTCCAAGGGCGACTTGGAAACCTGCATTGCAAGACTGGGCAAGAGAGGAACTGGTAGCTTCAAGATTTAACATTCCCCATCATTCTGCCAACAACCAGAACTATTCACTAACCCACTGAATCACTGGCTGTGTTTCTGCCATGTCTCACTTTTTATAAAGAACAGAATCACTCCGGTGGAGCTCTTTTATTTACCAAATTTCCCCAGCATCTCCAATGTCTTGGAAAGTTTGCAGTTCTCGTTCATACGCAGCATCCCAGCTAGAGTCGAGGAGGGAGAGACAGGACAAGTTATTGCAAGAAATACTGGAAAATGCTTAGATTAGAGCAAGGGGGAGGAAGGGCGAGAGGCTGCATCGCTACAGCAGTGCCAACTGATGTCCCCTGCATCATCTTGATGTACAAACTGCCCGGGAACACGCTGTAAGCCAGAAAAGGAGCTGGTGATGACCACAGAGGGTAGGCTGAGGGTTAACAGAGAGTACATGGGGCACGACACAGGCCTCCTGCTCCTCAGGCAGCACAACCCGGGCCGGGGGGGACCCCGTCTGGGCCGGCCGGCTGCCCCTGCCCTCCTTCCTTCCCGCCTTCCCGCCCTCGGCAGCGGCCCCGCCACTCACTGCTCTCTGGTGCCCAGCACCGAGGGGCTGAAGGGCTCCTCCCCGCACCCCAGCCCCGATCCCCCGAAGCGCCCGGGCCTCTCCCCCGCCACCGCCATCCCCTCCCGGAGCGACCTGGAAGTCCCTCGGTACCATAGAGCGGAGCTGCCAGAGCGTCCGCCCCAGGCCGCCTCTCTGGCGCTTGGAGGACTTTGACTCTCTGCCCAGCGGGCACTTTTTTTTCTGCGGGGTCCATCAGTACTCGTTTCTGTGGTTGATTTTCAAGCCAGGCACAGCGGAGGTGTGCAGGTGCCGCCCAGCATCTGTGCGGGATGAAACCAGCAGCAGGCACCAGCTGGGAGCTTCGCCCGCTGTCCCCCACGGGACGCTCGTGGCAAAAACGGAGCCGAAACTTCTTTGCACAGCAGAGACAGGGACCTGGTGGAGCGGGGCCAGAGGAGCCCCAGCGATGCTGGGAGGGCTGGAACCCCTCTGCTGGGAGCCAGGCTGGGAGAGTTAGGGGGGTTCAGACTGGAGAAGGCTCCGAGGAGACCTTCTGGTGGCCTTTCAGGACTTCTGGTGGCCTGGAAGAAAGATGGGGGAGACTTTTGATCAGGGCCTGTTGGGACAGGACAAGGGCTGATGGTTTGAAACTAAAAGAGGGAGATTTATACTGGAGAGATAGGAGAAATGTTGTACACTGAGGATGGTGAGCCCCTGTCCCAGGCTGCCCAGAGAGGTGGTCTCTGCCCCATCCCTGGAACCATCCCAGAGGAGGTTGCCCGGGGCTCTGAGCACCCTGCTCTAGCTGCAGATGGCCCTGCTCCCTGCAGGGGGGTTGGACGAGGTGACCTCTCAAGGTCCCTTCCCACCTAAACCAGTCTGGGATTCTATCCCACCACGGCCTCAGGGGCAGAGCAGGCCCCAGGCTCGGGTGAAGGGCACCCAGCCACCACCCGACCTGGCAGGAGGCCACAACGCCCGGCCCCAACCATCTGGGCCGCACGGAACCTGAACCCCCTCCCGGCCAGGCAGGGGCCCGAGTCAATGGCGGGACTACATTTCCCAGGATTCCCCGCGCCGCTCCCGGAAGTGGGCGGCCCGCGGGCGCGCGCAGTGCCTGGTGGGGGCGGTGGCGGCGGTGGTCTCCATCATGGCGGCTTCCATCTCGGGCTACACGTTCAGTTCCGTCTGCTACTACAGCGCCAACAGCAGCGCCGACCACGTAGGTGCCCGGAGCCGGCGCTTCCCGGCGCTTCCCTGTGCGGAGAGGCGAGGCGGGGCGTGGTGGGGTGGGGTGGGGTGTCCTGCGGGCTCCGGGGTTTCGCCTCCATCCCCGAGTAGCGGCCGGGCCGGGCCGCGCCGGCGCTGCCGACCGGGTCCCGCCCGGCGGTAACGGCTCCGCTCGGCTTCTACCGGCGGCATCGAGCCTCCCTTCGCCGGCAGAGGCGGCGGCGGGGTGCCCCCCGCTCTCGGTCCCGGTTCGGGAGAGGGTGGCGGGTGGCTGGGAGAGCCGGTAGGGCCCGCCGCTGACCGGGCCGTAGGCCGCCCTGCGCGGCTGGGGTAGCGCTGGGCTGGACCCCGCTCTCGGGTGACGCGTAGGACAGCGATTAGAGGCAGAAAACGCGGGTGGAAAAGCCGCGTGAGCGTTGCGGGCCCGTGGCAGTAGCTCCGGTAGGCAGCCCCGGTTAGAGTGCAAGAACCGGGGTGTTTCTGCATCCCACTGTTTTGTTGACAAAACTTCCAGCCTGAGCTCGCTCCCGGGTTACCTCCCCAGGGAACGATGAGTCGCTTTCAGTGCTCATGACAAAAACACGTGATTGCTGCTTATTCTTCCTCTTTTTGAGGGGCAAGGATGGAGACTAAAAGATGACTTTAAGTTACCTTCTGAGTTTTATGATCCGTGGTATTATTCAAGGTGCAGACCGATCTCGGTGTGTAAATTTGAATAATGCTCTGCAGATGTCAACTCCCCTTGCCCTTAGCTTTGAAGGACCAGTGCAGCAGTGGTGCCCTGCAACTCCTGGTTGGACTCTGTGATCTTAAAGCTCTTTTCCAACCTCAGCAATTCTCCAGTTCTGTAGGGAAGCCTCCTCCTCATCCCCTGTGTGGCTGGGACTGGAGGCAGTGAGCTCATTTATGTAATGGGTTCTTGCCTTGTATAACTTGTGTGTAAGTTACCTACAGAAACTTTTGTTAGAATGTTATTATTATTATACAACTTCTCCCTGTAGTGTTGTGAAAGGATGTTGGTAAATCAGGAATCCAGTGCTGGTAAACCTGAGGACAGGTTACACCTACTGCAGCTCAGATATTTATCTCAGATTAAATCTCTGTTTTAATTCCTCCATTTAATGCTAAGAAAGTTAGAGTAAATGACTGTATATAGTAGGGGTTTTTTTTCCATTTTTGGTCTTTTTTTTGTGTTTTTTGTTTTATTTTTCAATTGTAGGAAGGCTTTCTGCTAGGAGAGGTGAGACAAGAAGAGACCTTTAGCATTAGTGATTCACAGATCAGCAACACTGAATTTCTACAAGTGATCGGTAAGTAACAGAACCTCAAGAAATTCTGAAAGAAACACTGTTCAGTTTTTCTCTTTTCAGTACAAATTACTTCACTGGGAGGCCAGCACAAGATGTTGTAGTCTTTCAGAATCACATTTGCTGCAGAATTTGTGTGTTTGTGGTTGAGATGTGAGGAAAGGATATCCTTTGCTAGATTCCTGTCATGGAGAAAAGATTGTTTATGAAGACGTTTATCTGCATTTTATCATGGAGGAATTATTTATTTTGGCTTCTGATCCTGCAGGGAATTTCCTGCTTGAGGTTGTTTCCTAAACACAACTGTGTGCTCAAAATAAAATAAACACATTGTTTGATTTACTCGTCCTGAAAGGGGGCAAATTTCCAGTAGAGGGTTTGTATGGCTGGCTGTTAGTTGGTGACACCGTAAACTGTCCCAACAAGGACAATATTTGTCAAATCATTTGCTTTCTTGATAAGCAGGACTGTGCAGCTCATTTGTTGTTGTGGAAAGTGAAAGAAGATCTAAGATTTTGCTGTTAAGTGTTGGTGGATGACGTGGATCTTTTTATACGCGTTGCATGTTTTTTGTCTCTGTGGTTTATAGAAAACAGGAAACCCCTAAAAGAAAGTTCCCCAGAGTTGGTCTAAGCTGGCTTTGTGTAGCAGATCGTTTCCACTGATCCCTGTATGCCAGTGTGAAAATGTGGAGTTGAGACACATCTAAACAATTCCAAACAAAGGAAGTCAGTAACTCCAACAGCAGCAGCCTGAGGAGTTCTTGCCAGTAAACGCAGATGCGGTACGCTTGCCGTGGAGGTTCAGGGCCTTGTTTTGATAGTGCCCAAATACTCTGAGGTGCTCGTGCCCAAATACTCCAAGGTGCTAGTGCCTGTAGCCTGTTTGTTCTTGGGGATTGGGATGTGGTTCTGACTGTGCCAAGAGCAGCTGGAGCTCTCGGAACAGCAGGTGGTGAGTCACCCTTCAGGAAGGAAGAGTCGAAACAGAGTTGTTCTAAATGCTCCAGTGGGGTTCTGATGTAGGAGCTTGAAATGTTATATTGCTGGGGAAGTGCTGTTCAGTCTGAGCAAATACAGTTTCAGCCAAAAGTTATGTGACCAAGGTATAACGATAGGAATAAACGATGAGCTTTATTTGGTACAGAGTTGGGAGTAGAGGAGAACTTTAAAGAAGTTCTAAACACCACAAAAAAAAGTAAGTTGTGCTGGTGCTAGATAATGTGGACTGGATTTTTGCACTTTTTCTCCCTCTCCCGACATGTTACAACCTTTGCTACTTAAATAAGCATCTAAGCATTTGTTGCAACCCCTTCAATGAAAAAAAAAATATACTGCTGTCACATTTTCATACTTCAAGTAACAGAATTATAGGTTGCAGCTAACCCTTCTGGAGTGATGTTTAACCCCCTTTCTCTCTCGTCATGTTAGCCTTGCCTGTTTGAACACCCCAACGTGTAATGTTTCAGTGATCCCCATCCATTTTTATTTTTAATTCATTGCTGCTATAATAAATAGTGATATGAATGTGAGTAAACTTCTGGAAAGCTGTATTAAAACCAAAAATAAATGATATGTGCCTCTCTGAGGAGGTTACAACTATAAAGTAGTCTCAAAAGTGTGTATTTAAGGCTCAGATATGTGGCCGTGTGCCTCAGCAGATGTATGTCTTGCTTATTGATAAAAAATTTTCCTCTCTGTAATGGCAGATGAGAAAGAGAAGCTGGTTTTCCAGCCATGGTGCTGTTGTCATCAAGTGTTACCAAGACATTAAGGGCAGCGTGTGATCTGACACGAATGTTTATTCGCTCAGCAGCCATGATGTGGAAAGTTCATGCAAGATACGTCACTGTAATTTCTCTTTACCTTGAGCAGTTGGACATACATCTTTTCATTTTTCTTTTGCTTTGTTGTTACAGAAATCCATAACCATGAGCCTTGCTCCAAGCTCTTTAGGTAAGCATTTTCTCATGTATTCCTGTGTTTGGTGGCTGCAGGATATAAAAGTAGGTAGTTCACTGAAGGAGATTGGCATTGGATGTACCTGCCAGGGTTTGCCTTGTTTCCTTGTCTGATGGTATTACAGAAATGCATGTAAATGGCACCAACCATGACAGTGAAAGTGTAAGTTCATGGGTTTAGTAGCACTGAGGTTAGAAACGGTGCTGAGATAGCTAGGACAGGCTTATTTCTCTCTCTCATTGACTTTCCACCTCCTGTAGTTAGTGGAGGTAGGATAGCAGTCAGATTGAGTCATATCACTCTGATAATCAGGATAAATGTCAAAAGCAATTTAAATTATCGCAGTCTTAGATGAGCTCTGCTTGGGCCTGGTGGGTGACAGAACACCTTCTGTGCCCTGACCTTAGTAACTTACTGGGTGAACAAGTGATTTTCTAGTTAGTTGTACTGACTTGCACCAACTAATTACTCTGAATCTTTCAGCTTACTAGCTCTTTTTGCCTTCAGATCCCCTGTTCTGCAGAATGTAAATGAAATACAGGTTTAATATACTCTATTTAGCTGCTTCCATCTATTCACATGTAGCTTTTCTCTGTAGTCTTCGCTTGTTATACAGTGATGGCTTCTAAATTGCCATCTAGACATTCTTTGTAGAAGGAATTCCCAGTTAATCTCCTCCTGTCTTTATTTAGAGATTTCCAGCTAATTAAGAAGACGCAGTACGTTGAGACATTGTGATTGACATTGGTTCCATTAGAGGGAAAAGCTCCAGTCTGTCATTTGCTCTTTGATAATTACAGAGAGGATACTCATAACCCAGTGATTTAAATGCTAGAGACTCTACACAGCCAGATAATATCCTGGTGTCTGGTAGATTCCTCCTGGTTCCTACACATCTGGATAATATCCCGGTGTCTGGTAGACTCCTCCTGATTCCTATACATCCAGATAATATCCTGGTGTCTGGTAGACTCCTCCTGGTTCCTAGTGACACTCTGTGCTGCACATACCAAACCCAAGCATGTTCACTGCTTCTCCCCAGCCTAGAAAGTGGCTGTTAGGAACAGAGGTGATGGAGGAAAGGGCAGAAGCCTGGATTTTGCCGCGTGCTTTCTGCGTGCAAGAACAGATGAATTGATTTCCTTCAGAGCACAGGGGAAACTCTCACAACTCGTAGAGCTTTTATTGGTGCTGCTGGTTTCTCTGTCTGGTTAGTCGTAGCTGATGCTGGTTTGGGGTCATCCTGCTTCATGGTTTTGCTTTCAGCACGGCCAGGCTGAGGCAGCTGAGCGCTCATCCGCTCTCTGCTCCTGTAAGCTGGCACTGCTGATGTTGGGTACAACAGGCTTGGTTCCAGTGCTTTGTACCAACACGTGGGAACTGACTAAGAAGCAAGGATTTTAAAATGACTGATTTATCTCCCTGTGCAGTTTTCAGATGAAAGCATTTCGTTACATACTGGTTGCTTATCCCATTAAAAAAATGATAATTCTTAGCATAGAAAAAAAAAGAATTGGATATCTGCTGCTAACAAGAATGTATAAATATTGTGAATGTAAATTGAAAACATTATGCAAATGTTCTGTAGTATCTCAAATTAGTAATTGGTTGTAGTCTTAATATTCACAATAACTTGCATCTTGAAGCAAATTTTATTCCCCCTCCTTACTTACCAGCCAAGTGCCAAGCTCAGGATTTTCTCTTGTGTTGTTTTTTACCCCCACACACAGGAGTTAAGCTCCCAGACCTCTAAAACAGAGTGTTTTCCTGCGCTGCTTTTAGGTGTTAGTGATATCAGCTCTTGAAAGAGACTTAAGGACTTGACAGGTAAATCAAGGAGGAATCTATTTTCAAATGTTTTTCCTTTTATCATGAAGTGTGATCTACTTGAATTTATAAACCTGTCCATGTAGATAGATTTATAAATTCTTAAATCTGTCACATTCTCAAAATAACCCCATGTCAGGGCAGAGCCATATGGACAGACCATGATACTTTGGATTCTCACTGACCTCAGTATAACTTTTTTAGACTTCAAGGGCCCAGTCACGTGAATCTAATTGCAGGACAGGAGCTCAAGAAATTGCTAGGGATTCAAAAGTGGTTAAAGTTTTCACACCAGTTAGCATTATACATCTAATTTAAGTGCTCTGCACCTTCCCCTGTAAGCAACTGTGCTATAACAGCACCCGAGGTGGACATCCTAAGTAAGTGGTGTGAATACTGGACCTGTCTTGATAAAGGTAAACCTATAGGAGTTGCTTTGTAATGTATCAAATGCCATCTATTTGCAGAACCCTCTAAAGTATAAATTATTTGCGTTAAGTGTAATGTGTGTGTGTAAACCATGTACTTACCTTTCTCTCTTCCTTTTTTTGGTTCAAGCTTTTATGACTATGCAGGCAAGGTTAATGAGGAGAGTTTGGACAGAATTCTTAAAGACCGAAGAAAAGTAAGTTTTTTTATCTTTTCCTCCTGTTCTAGTCATTAGAGCCTACCACTAGAAACAGCACTTTGGGAAAACAAACAATCAAAGGCAGTTAACTAGAAGAAATGTTTTTGTTCATGGAGCTGATGGTTTGTTTTGACTCATAGCTTATACTGCACAGAACTTGGTGGATTAGGTTAAATCGGGGGCAATGTCTAAATTCCCTGAAGAAATGCAAAGGATTTCAGTTTATGTCTCCAGAAGTGAAGGGCTAGTATAAACCCACAGAAAGCTCTGGGCTGAACATGTAGCATAACGATCGTGTGCTCTGCTGCTGGAGCCAACAGCAGTGTAGCTGATCTGAAAACGAGGTCTAGAAAGACTTGTGATGATACAGCCTTGTGATTGCAATTGTTACCCTGTCAGAAGTTTTAAACTGGACAAAATGTTCTATCTGTTGTGTCAGATGTCATAGCTCATGAGGTCTGGTTAGTGCCAGAGCTACAAAGGAGGGGTGGTTAAAACAAGAACTTTTCTTGTTTTATTTATTTTACAAACCAGCAGCAGCAAACCAGTGTCATTCCACCTGCTTGTAGAGCTGCCAACCACTTTTCACTAGCAGCAGAGCTCACTGTCAAGTCAGGACCTGTTGGGCTTGGGGGATTTCTGTCCTTTACAGGTGACTCGAGTGCCACTTTCACTGCTCTGGGCTGAGTAAGGATGCCCAACGTGTGACTTGATCATCATCATGCAAAGTGTGTGATAACAGTTGCAACATTCAGTTGAATTTGCAGTCTTGACTTCCTCTGCACCTTACCCACCTCGACTGTGGACTTCTTACAGACAAGGCTTAAGTTGAGGAGGGATCTTTAGGGAAGCAAGTCCTAAGGCTGTTCAATTCCTGCAACACTGATCATTGAAATGTGGTTTGTTTTTCTTGTCTCTTTCTTCCAGCACATGCTCTCAGAATAAATTGTGTTTATGAACACGTTTATGCTTAGTGCATAGGTGCTTTGTGTGTATATTTATACATACACGTATACAAACATGTATATATCGTTTATGCTGATGATGGTTTGAGTTTCCAGTCTCAGCTTCTGAATTCTCTAACCTCGTAGCCCTCCTCTAGAACTCTACAGAGCTTATTAAATTCTCCTTTGGGAGACAAGACAGAAAAACAGTTTTAAAATGCTTGTCTTCCACTAGCTTTCAGTTGAATTTTATTTTGTTAGGACCTGCCTTGCAGGGAGCCTCTGGCAAGATGCATTATCTGTGGTGGGAAAGCAGAAAAAAATGGAGAAATTAAAATCTGCAAGTGTCATTTGACTAAAGTACCACAGATTTAATGATGTTAATTCTCAGAATGTCAGAAAAGAATGAACTGCTGCTCTCTGGGAGCCACGACAGTCAGTTTTGTGTTCTCTTTTGTTAGCAAATAAGCACATTTTATTACATTCAGACTAAGTAATTGTACAGATTTGCTATAAAAAGTTAAAAATTATGCTTTCTCTTTTTTTTTTTAACACTGGAGTTATTGTTTAATATGAAGAACCTGTTTTATTCCACTGAAGATGTACATGCAGTCCTACTGCATCACTACGTGATAGAGCCTATTCCTGGGACTCTTCCTAAACCAAATTGTTCATGATGTGGACTCTTCCTAAACCAAATTGTTCATGATGTGGACTTTTCCTAAACCAAATTGTTCATGATGTGTCCATTTTCATTAATCTCTTCAATTAAACGTTGGTTTACACAAAGTAAAGGAGTTTAATCCGTGTTATGTTCAAAGTAATCATTGAATTGGGATGGGTATTATTTGATATGCATATGAATCTGTCACAATTCAATACAGGAGGAGGTAATTTTGCTGTTTTCCACAGCAAATTAGTCCCATATGTCTCATGAACAGATGTGAATTTGCAAATGCGTTTGCGAAGTGCCTTAGAAATCAATACAAGTGAACAGGCAGTTGAAATATTGAAGCTGAAGAAACCCCACATCTGCTGTGTTTGCAAACAGATCAAGTCTAATAATTTGAAGATGCTCCAAGGTTTGCAGCTAAAATTAAATAATTCAAGGAGATTGGAAGTGGGATCTTGAATGCCACTGAGGAGACACAGGAGTTTGTAGCATGATGAGTTTGATCAGTTGATTGGAACAAGATGTCACTTGTTTTGGGTTATTTAATAGGTGCAAGCCTATAGTAATTCAGTACAGTTGTGTTGTAATAAAACTACTGGCTAATTCAGGTGAGCTTTAATATCAGAGGGTAAATCTGTATCTCTCAGTTAATACTTTGGGGTGTTTTTTTATGTACTTTGATTACAGAACGTTATTGGCTGGTACAGATTTAGGAGAAACACTCAGCAGCAAATGTCCTATAGAGAACACATCATTCATAAACAGCTGACACACATCCTCGGAGTGCCTGATCTTGTCTTCCTTCTCTTCAGCTTCATTTCCACTGCAAATAATTCAACACATGCTTTAGAATACGTGCTTTTTAGACCAAACCGAAGGTAAGAAATCTCTGGGTATCAGACAAGCCTTATTTCTTGTTCTGCTTTTTATTGCTTTTTTTTTTCCTCCCCTTTCTTCTTTCTTTTTTTTCCTCCCCTTTCTTCTTTCTTTTTTTTCCTCCCCTTTCTTTCTTTTTTCCTTTCAATTACAAATGAGGAAGGCTTTGTGTTTGCCAAGTGATGTCTTGGTGAACAACTGTTGGTGATGACAGCTTTCTTTTCTTCCATGCGAGTAATTTCTAAATTAAAGTTTTGGGGGGGAGCAAAAGTTCTTTTCAGTCTTTAAATCTTCAGAGAAAACCAAAAAATATTCTAGGAGAAATCGGATATCAGGACCATGTGTTTTGTATAATAGACCTGAGTGTGGATTCATCCTTCTTGTATCTGTGGTAGTTTGAAGGCACAGTTCCAAGGTTCTCAGAGGTATGGAGGAAGGTCCATCTCAAGGGAGCTTTTTATCATGCGTTTACTTTGAATGCAACTTCTAATATTTAGCAACTTTTATAATAAACCTAATGCAGAAGCTTTAAAATTAAGCGAGCTGTGATGGTTAGAGAGGTGGGATAATATCACAGCTATTGTAAATAATGTTTCGAATGTGAATTGAGAAGTCTTTCCAAACTTTCTCTACAGGTATAATCAAAGGGTGTCGCTGACTATTCCTAATCTAGGCAACACTAGTCAACAGGAATACAAAGTTTCTTCAGTGCCAAATACTTCTCAGAATTATGCCAAAGTTATTAAGGAACACGGGTAAGGATTTTTCCTTTGCAAATGAAGTACAGTCATCAAGCTCTACACTCCGTGCCCTCCAAAGAATACCGCAAATATGCGTTTCAAGCAGGAAAAAAAAATAGTTCTGGAGGAGAATGGTCAGCTCCTAGTGTGGGTTTATTTTTTTTCCTGCTTAGAATTGAATCTTTTAGAAGAACAAAGGGGACTTGGTGCACTAATCAGACAAGCAGCGTTAGTACGGCTGGCCAGTGCTGGGAGCCTTCTGGCTGGATGTTTCTTACTTGCTTTCCACCCACCCCCCAAGGAATTCTATGTACAAGCTTGATTTAAAACTTGAACTCTGCCTTGGTGGTGTTGAAATCTGGTTGGGTTTTTTTTCAGTAATTTTAAAGAAATGCTGTAAACACAAAGTAGCTCTTCTGGCTATTACACAAGTTTAAAGATTCCTGCACAATTTTAATCTCATTCAAATCTGACTTTATTGTTCTGGAAGGAAATTTGTCATTGAATATGCTGCTGTTTGAATTTTGGTTCTTGAGAGTATGGTACATTTTTAGCAAAATAAAATAAAATACATTTTAGGAAAGTAGTGATAGACTGCTTAACAGCAATGAGCCAGAAGACCGCATGAGCTACAATCTTGTGCTGTCTTTTCTAACTGATGTTTTCTTCTTTTCTTTAGTACTGATTTTTTTGACAAAGATGGAGTGATGAAGGATATCAGGGCTATATATCAGGTTTATAATGCACTTCAGGAAAAAGTACAGGTAACTTCCTTTACTTAATATTGATCAGTGTGTGTGTGGCATCTTTTGTTTATCCCTTGGTTAAACCACGAGTGGAGGAGATGAAGTTTTTGAACGCTCATAAACAATTTATCCTGAAGTATTGCAAAATAAGTCCAACTCTAATACTTAAATGTGTCTGTTTCTATTGAATGTGTACATTTGCAGTGCCTGCTGTAAAAGGGGTTGGTAGGAATACCACCAATTCTTTCTTTTTTTGCAAGTAAGAATGATTTAACACTTAGTGATTTCTGGGAGACGTTAGCTATTTTTAAGAGCATGCATTGAAGAAAAGCCTTGCCGAAGGCTGTAAGGGATTTGCACAGGTTTAAAGGGTTGCCTGCATGAGTTTAAAAATTACTCCTGGCTCTTGGATATGTAGCATGCAGCAGAGAGCTCCATCTGTTAGTTGAAACTTGTGAACGTTTTGTGTGGAGCACGAGTGAATCCTGCTCCAAATGTGGCAAAGCATCTGAAAGTGCCTTGAGTGTCAAATCTACTAAATGTAAGCTTGTCAATTCACAGCTTGTCCTGCGTGAAGAGCAGCGTAACTGTGCTGCCTCAGGAGCACACACATCTGCTAATTGGGCTGTAGTCACAGCTTATTTCCAGGCTTGCCCCTTACATCTGCCCTGGAGGGATTTGTGTCTCTGCTCCAGCTTAGCTTTTCTGGTTGGCAGGTAGAGCAGAGAACAGGGCAGGAATCTCTCCCAACCATGCCCGGCCCTGCTTGCTCAGGAGAATAAAACTGCTCTTTCTCACTGGAAGCTGCTGCTTTCTAACCTGCCTTGTAAGGTGGGTAACTCATCAGAAAGCAGACAGCTTTCATGCCTGCTTCGGGAGGCATGAAAATTTATTTTCAGAGGTCTATCCCATTAGCTAATGGTATTATTCTGTAACGCTATTTTTGCCAAGAGTAAGTAGATCCTTTCGTGCTCTTGCTTATTTGAACCAGCGTCTGGAAAAATGGAAAATGTCACTTCACCAGGGAGTTGTCTTCCTACCTGTTAAAACTACAGCCCTGTTGTATTTCAGCGTGTAAATCACGCCGCTGTACGTTGTTTACAGAGCTTAAAATCATGGGGGTGTTTGCTACCTCGAGGAACTTTTATCTTTAAAGTGACTGTTCCACAGAGAATGTTACGGGACTGGAAAGAAGGTTTCTGGTAAAGCAGCATGCAAAAAAACCCATGCATTTTTATTTTTCAACAATAAATGCAGGGTTTAAGCTTTATAAAACAGATACAGAACTGAAAGCATATTAGTGCTTTATGTTAGTACTTTAACATAGTGTTTTTCCACTCTGTAGGTGAGATCACTGGTAGTAACCTTTTGGAGAAGAAACAGTAAATGGCCAGTGACTTACTGTTTAAGACTTACTGGTGCTTTTAGACTTGTGTACTCTTCACAACTGGTCTTGTTAAATGATAATGACCAATACATAATTAATGAAGAAGCAAACAATATCCAGTGTAACATGTTTAGTTTAAAAAAGAAATTGGCGTTATCCAGAACTGGTTTTAAACTTAGATCCCTCTCTGAAAATTTCACGTTCATTTTCTACCCAGTGTAGGGAAATCTTGTTGAAATATCCATAGGTCTCATTTATTTACTGGATGTATCAGTTAAGAGATCAGCTTGGGACAGTTGTCTGGAGTCAACTGTTTCCTACCCCAACTCAAATTTGTATTAATACAAAGAGTATATACTTTTATGCTACATTTGAAAACCATGCTACTATAGTAGTGCATTTAAAAAAACACCAAAAGTCAAATCTCTTCCATCAAGGAGGAAGAACTAACTTTGCATCTTCTTACAAATCTTCCTATTATTTGGAAATAATAACAAGTTTTCCTATCATGCAGCAGTTGGGAACAGGCAACAGCCAGTAAAGAAAACAGACTTCGGGTTGAATATTATGCTCTGATGTAGTTAACTACTGCTCTTAGTTTTGTCCTTTTAATGGCTTCTTGTCTGGGAGCAGCTTTATTAATGTTGTCATGAAAGTTTTTCATGTGTTTTTGCAGAATCGTCGTTTATCTTCTGTTTTTCTCCCAGGCAGTATGTATAGATGTAGAAAAAAGCGAACGTGTTGTTGAATCTTTTCAAGCTGATGTCAACAAGCTAAAAAGGCAAATTGCACAAAAGAAAAATGAAAAAGAACAAGAAATCAGTAAGTTGCCTTTTAATTTTTGCTTTGTTTCAGAAGCAAACGCTGTAAGGACAGAACATTTTGTGGAGTTATTTTGTGTTGTGTTCCTGATAGCTCATGGGAAAAGAAATAAATAACACATGATGGATTTACTTTGAATGGTACCTGAACTGTGAAAGTTTACAGCAGATATTCCTGTAGGAGTTGTCCAATGTTAGCAAACTTAAAACACAGGAGAGAGCCAAAGCTGTAGAGAAAGAACTCAAAAGTCAGGTCTGGAAATAACACAGGAAAAGATTGGTCGTAGGAAAGGAAAAGTGGAGCAAAGCCAGGAATGGAAAAAGCAAATCTAAACACTGGAGAAATTCCTTTTGAAGGATGACACAGAAATGGTACTGCATTCATAGACCAGGAGCTTTCAGTGGGGTTTTAAAATCTATTCCCTTTCCTACTCCCCAGCCCTATCCCCAAACTCAATCCCAGCCCCTGTTAAGTTAGAGTTCAGTTATATTAGTTGACACCAGACAAACTGGGTGAAGGAAATGGAGTGCTGAAGTGCTGAACATTGATGTAGATCATCAGAAGTGTTGTCTAGATGATTTTTGACCTTGTAACTTTTAGCAGACGTGTCAGGTTTTTCACCACTGATTTAGAGGAGACAGCCTACATTTTTATCCTCCTCTCCCACTTTGTAGGTACTGAATCCTACTTCAGTCAGCATTTTTACATTATTTGCTGACTTAGTAGTGAACCTGATGAGCACTGAAATACTAATTTTCAATGCTGAACTAAATCTTCCCTTTTCAAGTCATTCCTGTCTCCGGGAGTACCTGCTAGAAAATGAAGTAACCAAATCCAGAATGTTGTTGGAATTTGCTTACCTATTTCAAGTACCACGTCATCACTGATAGGAATTTCAATCTGTATTAGTTTTAATTCCATGAAACTACTGAAATATTGCCCTTCTTGCAGTGTGTTGCAGGGGATTCATTTTGGGGGAAGCTGGATCTGGTAATTCTTGGATTTATTGAAGGCAATACAAACATCACAGTCTTTCTAATGAAGCTCAGAATGCACAAATTATACTTTTGCTGTGTTTTGAAGGCCTGTATGAGTATCAAGTTGATTTAGATCAAGTTTCCACAGTGCAAATAAATCCCATTAACAATCCCTGGTTTTGTTAAGGTTGATTCTGCATTCTGTAGTAACAGCACAAGTTTTCATAGTATGTGTGTATGCCTGGTAAGGAAAGCCAGCAATAGGTGTATGTTCATCTGCTTTTTTTGCTGCTCCTTAATTTTCTGAACCAGTGAGACCTATTGGTGTGAGTGTAATTGGCTGCTCACCACGCTCTCCCCCCTTCCTAAAAACTGAGTGTGGCTTCAGAAGGCTTTTGCTCAGCAGTAGACAGGTTTTTGTGAAGCCTGGCCCTTTCCAAGGAGATTGTGCTGGGCTAATTGGATTTGTGAGAGTAGGGCAAGACTGAAGGTAGACATTAGGAGCAGAGAAGTGGCAAATAGGAAGTAATATTTCCAAAAATAATAATACATAAGCAGGTAACATATTTCAGCAAACACTGCCTCTCTGAAATAAGCAAATAACCACATTTTGTCATTTTAGCTATAAGATGGTTTTTATTATTTGTGTATCTTGTTGCCCAAACCTTTGTCTGAGACTAAAAGGTATCTTAGATGGGTTAACACCCTGTGCAATAGGCCTGGTGTGGCTGGATAGCTTCATTTACTCTAGGCAGCAAGGTGCTGTTATCACATGAACATTTTAGAGCAAAGTTTGAATGTGTCAGCCCAGGTTCTTCCTTCTTGGCCTCAAGCTAAAGAGCCACAGACCATTTGAGAGATGCAAGAGGCATCAGTCATTGCTGTTCCCTGCTTGGCTGTGGGTGAGCCAGCCAGGGAACTGCTACTACACGAGCTAGCAAGGAGAGATGGGTATTTAGTGTGACTGGAGCTGATCCCAGCCCATATGGCAAAAGATGGGGGAGGAGGAGGAAGAGCAGTCGGTGCTAGCCTCTAGATACTACCAGTGAGATGCAAATGCTGGACTGAAAATTTATGCCAGAGCAGATAATCTTGTGAGAGGGCTGAAACAAGAAAACATGCCGCTTCTATCACTGCAATATTTTTAGCTGTGAGTAGCTAAATACTGAAGCTGGCCTTCTGTTCTCTCACTTTCTCAATATCAGGAGAATTTCCTTGGTTTTAGCGAGTTAAATGTTCCAGTTGAGCATTCTCTGAGCTGGAGGAAGAGGGAGCATTTGATTCAAATTCCCGTGGTAGTGTTGTGTGAAAGCTCGTTATACTTCACAGATTTTTTGGTGAACAGGTTATGACTTCAACACAGTAGCAAAATAAAATCATCACTGGAGGCTTTATTTGCCAGACCGCGGAAATAATTTTGCCCGTATAGTAGGGTATAGTGAAGCATGAAGTACACCCCTGTTCTTTGCCTTGTAGGAATGCAGCAAGCAATTTTAAGCAGGCAGATGCCGACAGATAACTTGGAACCTATGTTTGTTCCCCGAATGTCCTACACTGGATTCGCCGTGGAAGGCTGCACCCTGGAAGATTCAGATGTCTCTGATCCTCCCCCTCCCTACTCCGACTTCAATGCGACCAATCCAGAAAGTACTGTCAGCCTCCTGGAAAGCAACGTTTTTATGCCTCGACCTCAAGCAGTAGGTTCTTCCAGTTACGTTCCCACAAACGCAGGATTGAAATATTCTGGTAATGGAGCATCCATGCCATCCTCCCAAAGAGCAGTTGGTGACAATGTTGACGAATCAGAAGACAGTGATTATGAAAATTTGCTTGAACCTACGGAGTCCTCCGACAGTGAATACTCACAGACAAGGGATTCACGACCTTCGGCACATCCTGATGGTGATTCCAGGAACACTCAAACGTCGCAGATTTGATAGGGTGAAGAAAAAAAAAAGAAAAATTAGGAAAAAATAAACCCACGTGACACTGTTTTTTCATAATTGTTACAGAGAGATTTTGGGGATTTAACCCGGAGGAAATAACTACACAGGATGACTGTGCACACAAAAAGTAGAAGACTTGCACTAGATGGTTTCTTCACCTTGTGATACATTTTGCAAGTTTTATAATGGAATCATTAGGATAATCAAGTTGTACTAATACTGTTGAGGTTCATGGATGTACTGGTAAATTTAGGCAAGATGAAATTTCTAGAGATCTTGTAGCTTTTGTTGCCGTTATTTTCTTTAAGACAATAAATTGGGATGTAGTAACTAAGCACAGCTAGTCTACAAATAATGTTCTCAAATCAAAACTTACCTCTTGCACTATCATGCCTTGAATTTTAATTTTTGAAAGGGAATAAATATATCAGCCGCCTTCAAAATAGCTTTCTAGGGTAAGCCAAATTGGCCTTTGCAAGTCAAGAAATGCTGATGATTCTGAGAAGCCTGACGGGCAGAGACGTGGTCTCCCTTCTTCCATCAGCAAGCTCTTTTCACAGAGAAGGAAGGGGTTCCTTTCCACTTCTTTTTCCTAGCAGAATGTGTCTACAACTTCCAATGATGGTTGCCTTTTTTTTTTTCCCCTCCTGTAAAGAGCGTACGTGGGGGTGAGGGTGGGATGGCTGGTAAATCATCCAAATGAATGTCATAAATATAATTATTCTGGTTTTGCTGGGTTTACAATGACTTTATGCCACACTAGCCTCATTTATTGTCTCGTGTGTTATTTTAGCCTCATACAAAGTGCACGTACAGGAGTCAGTGGCTGACAGAAGCAGTAAATTCCATCACGATTGGACTTTGGAGCCTGCAAATTACAAACATCAGAGACTGCTTCTTGCCTTTTATTTGCATCTGAATATTGGATTTACGCTTCTAGATGAGTTATTTTATGTAATAAATAGGGGATAGGGTAGGAGAAGATTGTTTGGAGAGTCCCCTGGGTTTATTACCTCTCTTCTTCTGGGTGAAATGTGTAAATGATTATTTTAATTTGAATTACAGCTCTTGTCAGAAAACTGCCGTTTGGGATAAATGAAGTGTGGTATATTTAGAGAATTTCATGTTTGGATGCACTTATTTTTATTTAAATACTGCTTGTATGCTCACGTTGCCCAAAAATATGTGAAATTGTGCCACTAAGAAGTTTGTATTATTGGACTTTAAGTGAGAAACTACTCATTTTGAAATGAGGTTATCATTTATGACTTTGAGGTGTGAATAACCACTTCAGTTTCCACCCAGAAAAACAAAGCAGTCGCTTGGAAGTTTCAATATATAGGATTGCCAAAAGACTAAGATTTCACTGTATTGTCTGTGTAGGCAAAAGTCTGTTCAGTAGCCTCTCCTTACCTCTACTAAATTAAGCAAAACGACTGGAAAAAAACCCCGACAAAACCCAAGATGCTGAAATTGCCGCTTTCCTAGCGGGCGTTTCCACCTTTAAACATCCAGTGGGCTGTTTTAACTCTCTTACTTTATTCTCATTAGCCTTAACATGATGGATTTTGTCTGGGAGTGGCGTGGTCGGTGGAACAGAGGGACGTGCCCTGGCATCACCTCTGCCCGGCTGCGGGCACCTCCGGTTCAGGCGGTGTGGGTCGAAATCAGGACTGAGATGGTAACAGCCCGGTCTTAGTTTTTAATTCCGCACAGAAACCTGCAAAATGTACATCTCTGACGAAGCAGTTCAATGTGACAATAAAAATCTTATTTAATCCTGTAACTCACAGCTGAAATGTTTTGTCAGGTTGCACGTCAGCGAAGTGAACTCGCCGGGATACGGCTCAAAATCAACGCCGGTCTGTTTGGAGAGGGGAGGATTTGGTGGAAGGGGGAGAGGTTGACCTGATGGTCACGTTGGTACAAAAACCCCTCGAGTTCTGCAGTGTTTGAATGGTGAATTGTCTTAAGCTGTCCTTGTTTGTACGTAGAACACGTAGGTGATTGGAGGTGGGCGAGTATGTAATTGTGTCCTCCAGAGCTATCTGCAGGTACTTCCTTGTGCTTGCTCGTCAGAAAGGATGTGTTTCAAGTCTTTGAGTTATTTATTTTTGAAATTTGAGTAACATTCTGGTAAAAACAGATGCTGAGTGGACTTGGCAGTTTTTGTTACGGTCCTGTTAGAAATAATTGTGTCAGATCGTGACACCTGAAGGCAATAGGGAGCAGCTTGAATCCTAACCAAAACCAGAGCTTCCTACCCATGAGGGCCCAGGTTTCCACATCGGACTCACGGAGGGTTTCTGTTGGTGATTCTCAGCAGCAAGACAGTGTCCCCTCCCGACCAGGTAGGCAGCATGGAAGAAAAGGTACTAAAAACTGGCACCTGTGCCTTTGACTTCAATATCCTGTAGTTTCTCTACTGTAATGAAATATTTTCTGCTGCGTTTTGTGAGAAACCTAGAATTGCTGTTTCCTTCCAAATGCACTTTGATCATTTTATTCCTCCCCCCCCATTGTTTGTGACTAGAACAGGAATGTACCATATGGAAAGCCTCAATAAGTCCCAGCTATCCCATATGCTCACAAAAGAAAGCGTCACCAAATATTTCTGAAATCAGCTGGGATTGACACTTGGGAGTCTCCGAGTCCTCTCTTTGCTTATGGAATGGTGCGTGTTGGCAGAAAGAAGTGTGAGAATCTTTAATTTGGGCTTAATTCATCACTCTGCAGGTTTTGAGTTCTTATCTAGCCATCTCCTAACTACTCGGGGAGGTTTTATAGCCCTGACCTGAGTTGAAATGTAAAGGGAAGCTGTTGCTGGTTTGTGTCACAGCAAAATAAGATCAGCAAGCAAAGAGTGATTAGATTTTCTGGTGAGGTGCTTCAGCCCATGCTTCAGGTGACTCGTATCAGATCAGCACACTTCATATTCTGCCGTGTAGCTCCTTTTGTTTAGACTTGATACCTTTGGTGATAGCAGGAAACAGCATTTAAATAAATCAGTATTGCTTCAGGAGGAATTGACAGCAGCATCTTCTGTCATATCCACCCCCCCTGCTTGGAATTGCAGCAGGAGGGGGAAATCCTCCAGGAACAGAGGGTGCAGTGGTGGAAGTTTTGTTTGCAAGTGGAGCTTTTGCTGTCCCTATGATTGTTAGACCTGAAAGGATCTGCTGCTGTACTTGGTCAGTGCTCCTCGGTCCCTTTGGTTTGTAACTGTTGGCTTTTTTTCAGTTCTGCAGACACCTGCAGGAGTTATTTGAATCCCTTTTGCTAACAGACTTGTTTTGCTTGGTTCTTCCAAGCCTGTCTGCGAGCAGCCTGTGGATCAGCTTGGAAGGTGTTATCTCTCTGGCTTCCTTTGAGGATGATCTTCCCCCCTGCTTTCTCTTGGTGCATGGAATCACAATGCTTTCACATACGTATTTCTCTGTCATACTTGCACTTGTGTGTATCTGCACATCCAGATGCCTTTACACTGCCCGCTCCTATAGCTTATTGATGTAGGAAGAAACCAGGGGTTTAATTAGAGGTTCGTTGGTAAAGTGATAAATCCTTGGGCCCCTGTCCTAGCCTGTGGTCAGAACAGTGACCCTAACATCTCACTGTTCCACCTTCCTGGGACTCCTGCAACGCTCTCGCCTGCTTCACTTTTCACACCTCCCCCAACAAAGTGTAAGAACGTTGCTTCAGATTATGAACTCCTGCATTTTCTTCCTCTTTACTCTTGCCTACCTGTAAATAACCTTCTCCAGCACAGCAGCATCTCGGCTGAAGTTGCTAATAAGAGGGGGGAAAAAAAAAAGGAGATACTCCCTTGCTGGGAACAGAAACTATTCCTCACTTGCATCCTCCCCACGGGTGGAATCAGCGAGGGATGACTCTTGTGCTTCCCAGCTTCAAATGAAACTGGGGAGGGGGGACCTGATCTCGTGGTGAGGGACAGAGGGGCTGGAGAAGGTGAGAAATCTTGGTGTTATTAGGGAACCAGGCTGTGATGCTCTGATTTTCCTGAGCTGAAGATGCCAGCTGAGGGTCTGGAGGAAACGATGGCTGAGCCCCAGAGACTTGGCAGCTCCTGCTTCGGAGCCGCGTTGGTTCTGCTCCCTTCTCTTGGATAAACCAGCGATTGGTACGTGTGTCCTGCCCGGCCCCACAGCCTGGTTTGGTGTGTGCCTCCTGCTGAAGAGTTTAGGGCAGTGATGTAAGGTGACAGTGGGCAAAGACCTTTGTTTCTTACCTAGATCAAGAATAATCTAAGGATGGTCCTTGCACCTTTCTACCAGGACTGGCTTCTAATGATACTTCAGGCAAGTCATGTATAGTTGCCTTGATAAATTTCCATGCTCTTTCTTTCACTGCTCTAGTTCTTGTACAGTTGATTTCACATGAAATAACTTCAAGGTCTTTTTTTTTTTTTTTTTTAAGCTAAACTTCTGCACTTTCCGTGATAATTTCATCTTAATTCTACCGTAAGCTTCTGAATCCTTATGAATACAGATTGTCTTTCCTGAGTGGCCAGGAGCACTTGGAGAGCAAAGGACCCTCAAGGCAGATCAACAGTTTGTGTGGTTGGTGGGGGTAACCCTGCTGCTCTGAAAAAATTTCTTCTCTGAAAGGTTTGTCCAGGGCAGGGGTGGAGTCCCCGTGATCCCTGGAGGGGTTTCCAAGCCGTGGAGCTGTGGTGCTGAGGGCCAGGGGTCAGTGGTGCCCTGGCAGTGCTGGGTTAACGGTTGGACTTGGTGATCTTAAAGGTCTCTTCCAACAAGAACAATTCTATAATCAGGAGATCAAAATTCTATGGTCAGGAGATCAACCGTCTCGGTATTGTGGGAGAATTTTGAGTTTAACTTTCTGGGACAAGTCCTGCAGATGAAGCTGGATGTTAAAGCAGGGCAGCTGAAGCAGTGAGTGATCGTCATGGAAGGGACTCATCACAGTCACATCAGCTTTTTTTGGCACCTAATACCAGACCCAAGTGGGTCAGGATTAAATCCTGCCATAGATTGCGTGCCAGTGGAAATCTGGGAGGGTAGATTTTTCCTCTTTCTGACCTTTAAATAAGATGTTAACTTACAGCTCCTTGTCTTTTTCCTGGGCATTGTCCAGTGAAAAGAAAATCAGAATCATTCAGGTTGGAAAAGACCCTTGGGATCATCGAGTCCAATCATTAACCCTACTCTGCAAAGTTCCCCCCTAAACCATGTCCCTCAACACCACATCTGAACAACCCTTAAACACATCCAGGGCTGGGGACTCGACCCCCTCCCTGAAATACTAATTGCCTTTTCTAGGCTTATGAGGGAAAGGATGGTCTGCAGAAGGAGCTCAAGGCCACCAAGGCTGTGAAAGCTGCTGCTCCTGTGACACTAGCAGGTCACTGCAGGGTTTTGCACAACTGATCTCCAGCCCTTCTGAGGCCCCGTGGTACCCAAGGCGTGCTGGGTGGCACTGCCAGCACCAGGGCTCTCGGGATTCACCTGTCACCAAAGAGGATGCTCGGGCACCTGGATTTGTGCACCAGCTATTTTTTTTTCCCTCTGGCTTTCTTGGAGAGGGTGTTAGGAAGGAAAAACATCTGAAAATCCTCAGAAGACAAGTCAGTAACAGATCAAGCATACAGCTGTTTGGAAATTCTTCCATTATCAGTAATTTTATTTAAAAAAATTAAAACTTAGAGTTATTTTTCATGCTCAGCATCTAGGGGGGGGATGAGACACAAATCTTTTTTTTTTTTTTTTTGCCAAACAATGAGAAATAGTACTGCTCAGGGTTTTCCCTTCCGCTGCAGGGATGGTTCCAACAAATTTTTGGTGCCAGTTTGTGATTTCTAACACATTTTCAAGAGCGAGAGGCTGCTGTAGCTGCCACCTCGGAGCTGCGAGCGGAGAGCATTGGTGGTCTGTAGTACCAAAAAGGAAGAGCTAATTTTAGCCATAAACAGAGCCGCCTTAATTAAAACATTCTTATGCTTATGCAAGACTCATGGAAAAAGTTCACTAACGAGCATTCCATCGCTCAGATGCTGTAGCTGTAACTTTCTAGGCGGAGCAGCAAGAGTTCCTGGCTGGAAAGCAGCTCAGAGGACACTGCTTGCTCTTCACCTCGTTTTTGTCTAAAGCAATTCTGTAAAGAGATTGGAATTTACTCCTCCAACATGTGATACCTCGCTGCACACCTTGTGCTCAAGTAATGTGAAGCACGAGCACTTAGAAAAAAATGTGCGTTATTCCCTTGAGCAATTCCTTCCTAAAGCTGTTTGGTGTTAGCTGTGGTTGGGTTTGGGGGTTTTATGACTTTTGTCTTGTTAAAATCCATATAACTGGCTGGTGAAAGCATTGAAGCTGGTGAGATTCCTGCACAGAATAGGAAATTATTTAATCCTGATGTTCAAATTGACTATCTGTGGAGAGAAAGCTTCAAGCCCAGAGGTATTTCCCTAAGCATGCTGTTGATTAAGCAAGTGGTGAATAATTTTGAGATCTTTCCTCACCTACCAAGGAGACCTGTCTGGAGTAGGCTGGAAGGCTAGATGAGGAAATGATTGGGTTTTCCTCACTCTGTTTCAAGAGGCTGTTGAAGTGCAAAGGGGAGACCATGCAGGTGTGGAAGGGAAAGGATTCTGGTCGCTTAGAGCAGCGGTTGGACCCAAGAAGTTCCCAGGAGTTGGTGAAGATAGGGAAGGGATAAATCGTGTATGCTCGTTTACTGAACACATAAAATCATAGAACTTAGTGGGTTGGAAGGGACCTCTAAAGGTCATCTAGTCCAAGCAGGGACATCTCTAACTAGGTCAGGCTGCTCAGAGCCTCATCAAGCCTGGCCTTGAATGTCTCCAGGGATGGGGCCTCCACCACCTCTCTGGGCAACCCATTCCAGTGATCTATCACCCTCATATTAAAGAACTTTTTCCTGATGTCTAACCTACATCTGCCCTTTTCTAGCTTAAAGCCATTGCCCCTTGTCTGTCACTACAAACCTCATGAATAGACCCGCCCCTTTCAGGTACTGGAAGGTCTCTATAAGGTCCCTCCAGAGCCTCCTCTTCTCCAGGCTGAACAACCCCAACTCTCTCAGCCTGTCTTCAGAGGAGAGGTGCTCCAGCCCTCTGATCATTTTTGTGACTCTCCCCTGGACACGCTCCAACAGGTCCACGTTAAAGTTTTGCTGTGGTCCTCATTCAGAAAAGTAGAAGTGTAAAGAGTCACGTAGGAACCACAAGGGACAGGGGCAGTGCAGGGGTGAGGCAGTCCAATCCTGGGGAGACCTCAAGAGGAGTGGGGATGTAAGATGGGAACCCCAACCCAGCTGCTTGTTGAACATCCAGAAAGGGAAGTGTGGGCAGGACTGTGACCCCCAGCGTAAGTGGAACATCTCCCTGGTGAGGAAAGGATGAGGGAGTTAGGTCTCTAGCTTGGAGAAGAGGAGGCTGAGGGGTGACCTCATTAGTGTTTATGAATATGGAAAGGGTGAGTGTCAGGAGGATGGAGCCAGGCTCTTCTCAGTGATGTCCCATGATAGAACAAGGGGCAACAGGTACAAGCTGAACATAGAAGGGTCCATGGAAACATGGTGAGGGTGACAGAACTGGTCCAGGCTGCCCGGGGAGGTTGTGGAGTCTCCTTCTCTGGAGACATTCAAAACTCAGCTGGATCTGTTCCTGTGTGACCTGCTCTAGGAAATCCTGCTCTGGCAGGCGGGTTGGACTCGATGATCTTTCGAGGTCCCTTCCAACCTTGAACATTCTATGATTCTTTTGGACCAGATTCCAGCTGGGAATCAAACCTCTCCCCCCCTAGTTCCTCTAAGCCCTTGAAGGTCTGGACCATTCATCTTCAGTCTGTCACCCCAGAGAAATAATACAAGGTTTTGGTGTGCAAAAAGATTGATGCTTTGCTGACTTTGAGTTTATTAAACCAGCTGCCACTTGCTAATAATAACTCTTAACGTAATGATGTTAAATTTAATACAGCCTGAACACCTGGGAGAATGGAAAGCAGAACTTTCCACTGGTACCAGGGTGCATCAGCCGTGGAGTCAAAGGTGGGAGTCTTGATTGCTAAGCCGTTAACTGAGCTCTGGGTGAGTCCTCTCATGGTCTCTCCTCACAGTTTTTCGTGCACTGTACTTCCCAACGCACCGGGGACGTCATTCCCAATATTGCCCTTCCACCTAAAGATCTCAAACACTGTTACAAGCAGTCGCTGAACGATTTGACATCTACCCGTGATGGAGAAGCTTCATTACTGCCACGATGCAGGAGGTGGGGATGGTCTCTTGCTGACCCCTACATGGCAGGATGGTGAGGAACCTGCCCGGACCTCCCAGCTAAACCTGTACCTCTCAGTTAGGTAAGAACTAGAATTGTTGCCTGAATTTTAAGAACGTTGCACGTTGCATCCGTGATGGAGGTCTCAGACAGCAGGAGAAATGCAACATCCTCACTACTGAGGTAGTGCCAGGAGCCCGGGGAAACCACGGGGAGGTCTTTTAACGGCACGGTAGAGAAGCAGAAGACAGCTGCACCAGTACAGTGTCACAGCTGGAAAATGGGAGCTGTCTCCCCTGTGCAAATGGGATTAGGAGAATTTAGAGAGGAGGGAGAATGCTGCTCATCCCTGCGGGATGAGGGAGGCACCAGTTATCCTTAGAAATGCCTAAGATGGGTGGGATTAAGGTTGTTATTTTAGCAGAAGGTTTGTCACTGACTTGTAGTCCTGGTCACCCCCTGGGCTGCTGGGTGGGGGTGATTTAGGAGGGGGTGACTCTCAGTCTGCGTGGTGCCAATTGTCCAAGTCCAGGGGAGTTGTTGGCTCTGGTATGTTTAAAGGATCTTAACCCAGGGTGGTGGTTTGACCTTGGATGGACACCAGGTGCCCACCAAGCTGCTCCATCACTCCCCCCATCTCCTCCTCTCAGCTGGACTAGGGGGAAGAAAATAAGATGAAACTAGTGGGTTAAGGCAATGAAAAGCAAAGCAAGGCTGTGTGTAGAAGCAAAAGAAAAAGATTTATCCTCTCCTTCCAATTAGCAGGAGATATCTGGCCCCTTTTCAGGAAGCAGGGCTCCAACCACGTAGCGGTTGCTCTGGAGGACAAGCTGATAGCCCCCCCTTCCCTTTTTCTAGCTGTTATAGTTCATCTGACATCGTATGGTGTGGAATATCCCTTTGGTCAGTTTGGGTCAGCTGTCCCAGTTGTGTCCCCTCCCAATATCTTGTCCACCCCATCCCATTGCAGGGGGGAATGTTGGAAACCAGCCTCGGTGCCGTGCGAGCCCTGCCCAGCAGCAGCCACAACCCGGGGGGATGAGCAGCACCTTTCCAGCTCTCAACGCAAAGCACAGCACTGGGAGGGCTGCTCTGGGGAGAATGAACTCCAGCTCAGTCAGACCCAGTATGCCCAGTGAGACCAACCACGGTGCCTTTGCCTAGGGAATAAACCTGGGCACGTCAGGATGGGTGCACAAAGCCCAGCGCTGCTATTCCTGCTGCTAACCACTCCCCCACAGCTTGATAGCAGGGAAACATTTGCTTGTGTCCTGCTTAGCTAGTGGGTTTGGATTAAAATCCTTAAATCAAGCTTTTTATACCTAAATCCAAGCTCTGATTACCCGTGCCTTGGTGCTGGAAGTCTGCAAGAATAAAGGAGCGGGTTCTCCCGTGCTGCGATGCGGGAGAAAGCGTGGGTGCTTTGGCAGTGATTCAGCGAGCGCTGCTGTGAAGAATCACTCTGTGATGTTGGCAGCTCGTGCCCAGCTACTCACCCATGAGCAGAGGAGCCAGAGAACTTCTCAGTTGGTTTATCAAAGCGCGTGTGATTCAAAGCAGGTGAAGCACTGACAAACCCACCGAGCGGCGAGATGCTGTGTGTACAACCGATGGGGACCGGGCTGGGACTTCCCTCGGTCACTGCTTCTGTGCTGATGCTCCCGAGGAAGGCAATTGATTTGGAAAGGTCTCCAGCGTTGTGAGAAGGGTGGTTGGGAAAACCCACCCGGTGTTGAATTAACCCTGAGGCTTTCCACGGGCTTGCCCCTTTGGAATCGATGGTTTCCAGACACCAGGCTGGGTCACGCAGTGAGTGCCTGTGTAACCCCGGAATGACCGCAGGGGAGGAGGCTGAGCGGTGGCTTGGCTTTGATCTCCACCTTAAGCTGATACAGGCTATAACTTGTATCAGCAAAAAAATCCAGGTCTGTAATCCTCAGCACTGCGTGGAAAGCCGAGTGATTCCCTTTATCTGGTCATCCTAGGAACTCCACCGTAGCTTGTTCCAGTCTCTGCTCCTGGGAATCACAGCTGGGAAGTCTCCTCAGCAAGAGGAACCGGGCCAGCTTCGAGTCCCCTTACAACCATGATTTCACAGCACGTGGCTTTTCTACTTGCCTCCAGCGTTACTGTCTCTGGTTTATTGTCCATGGCTTTGTCATTAAGCGCAACTGTTCTGATCCTATTTTTCCATGTCACGGTTGGGTTTGATCTGAGGAGACTCTGAAGTCAGAGGGATGAGAAGTTGAGCGCATCTGTGGGACAAACGCCCTTCTGCCCCCACCCCTGCCCTGCTCCATGTTCCACTGTCCTTTCATCCCTGTTTTGCTTGGCTGGACCTTGCTTTGAAGAGCTTCAAATCTGTCTGTAAGACCTTGAACTGGGCAGGCCCTTCCTCTCCATTGTAATGCAGGGAATAAACGTTAGGCTTTGAGTTTCAGTGCTAATGCAAACTGTCATGGGATCAAAGCAAGGGAATGAGGGCTTCTCTTAGTTGTAATGTGAGGCCGTGGACATGGGGAAGACTTTATTCCCAGTAGAGTCCAGTGGCTGTGAAGTAGCAGAGCAGCAGCGCTCCGAAGCTGTTTTAATTAAGTAAATGCAAATGAAGCAGGAATGATCACACTCCTGCAGTGACTGAGTGAAACTTAGAGAATGGTTGGGAGTGGAAGGAACCTTGCAAGGCCATCCAGTCCAACCCCCCTGCAGGGAGCAGGGCCATCTGCAGCTAGAGCAGGGTGCTCAGAGCCCTGGCCAACCTCCCCTGGGATGGTTCCAGGGATGGGGCAGCCACCACCTCTCTGGGCAGCCTGGGACAGGGGCTCACCACCCTCAGTGTCCAAAAATTCTTCCTTCTCTCCAGTCTAAATCTCCCTCTTTTAGTTTCAAACCATCACCCCTTGTCCTGTCCCAACAGGCCCTGATAAAAAGTCTGTCCTCATCTTTCTGAAAGGCGCCCAGAAGGTGTCCCTGGAGCCTTTTCCTCTCCAGTCTGAACCCCCCTAACCCTCCCAGCCTGGCTCCCAGCAGAGGGGTTCCAGCCCTCCCAGCATTTGAGTAGCAGTTCCAGTCGCAGCATTACTTTTGGTTTCAGGTGAGGGCATGTCCATCACAGCTCCTCGCACAACCCAAAGCCCATGGCTCCATCCACCTGCAGCCGTTGGATGCCTCTTTGCCGGGTGCTTTCCGCGAGCCCGCGGCCGCTCGACCGCTCTGTTGACACTGCAAACAGAGAGATCCGTTGCCAGCTCTCTGGAGTTGGAAGGAAAACCCCAACAAGCTGCTGAATCAAACTAAATGTGTTTTTTCAAGCTTAACCTAACCCTTTCTAAAGCTTTATTAATGCTGAGTTAAATTCAAGCCTGCGTGTTTATTTATATCTCCTCTTAGGCTTTATTCCTTACTTGTCTGAGGAAGCAAAGGAGCCTTTGAAGACTTGGGGGTTCCCTTTGAGAAAGGAACACATCTCAGACGATTGCAGTCTAGGTTTTGGAGTCACCTGCAAAGCTTTGAGCTTTCATTCCCTAGTCATTTAAAATGCGTGCACGGTTTAACAATAGATTTTGGGTAACAAACCCCAGGAGAGGTTCCAGATGGAACAAAACCCATTGTGTGCGGTTCAGAGAGGGCCTCCCGCTTGCGAAGGGATGCTTCTGCTGCTCTCAGGGGCACCTCTACCAGGCACCTTTCAGACTGTGCTCTTTTTTTTACACATCTATGCACTTCTCTGAAGCTGCTGTTGGAGTGAGAGCTGAGCCTTCAGGGATATAAAGACACGGCTTTATCTGCTACTGAGGTGGACCAAGCAGGAGCTCGGTAGGATGCTGGTGCTGAAGCACCTCGCTCATGAACTGGAACACCTCGTGTCTTGTGGCAACAGCTTGAGCTTTCCGTGGCAGTGAGAGGGGCTTTCCTTTCAGTTTTTCCCTGAAAGCTGCCACTCACACAATCTTTTCTAGCCTCGTGTAATCTGACTTGTGTCTGCTCCATAATGGGATTATTTTCTCATTGTTTTTGTGCTAAACTTGCAGATGGGAAGGTGCCTGCTCTTTCTGCCAGAGACAAGATGCTGCTCTGTGAGTAACAAAGTCCTCCAGATCTCCCCAGAGCAACTTCTGCTGCTCCTCAAGGATGAACCAACCGCTGACCCGTGCTGGGGATTATACGTGGCTTTTCCCTTTCCTTTCAGCACAGGTACCAGAGGGGTGCTGTTGGCCAAGAGCCTCGTGGTGCTGACATCCATCTGGTGTGCTGGAGCTGAAAAGATGAGAGGTTCTTTTCCTCTGTAAACTGGGAGCTGTGCTCCTGTGCTCTGAGCCAGGCAGGCTCCCAAAATCCAGCCCCCTAGTACGTGGAGCATCTCTAACTTCAGCTCTAGCTAACTGCTTCCTAACCCTGGGAGGTATCAAGGAGACGTGGTGGGATGACTGAGGCTTTTGGAGCCTTCCCCCACCATGGGGCTGGCTGAGGCCACCAGCAGCTGTTTTCAAGCTGGTTTCCTGCACAGGAACCCCCACGGACAAGCTTGCCGGTGCCACGCGCTGAGGGAAGGAGGAGGGGGGACTGCTTGCAGCAGCAGTGGCCTTCCATCAGACTGCTTCTTCCCGAGTGCTTAACCTGAATGCCTCTGCCCTGCCTCAGGGGGCACATGGGTGATGTTTAGCAGAAGAGGCTCACAGGCAAAAAATGTCCTCTTTTCCAGCCTGCAGCACGGAGCAATTTAACCATCCACCTCTTGCCCTGTGGAGGCTCGAGACGGGTCACGCCAGGTCAGCCAAGGATTTGGCCATCGATCTTGTCCGCCGAGGGCTTGGCCATCAACCTTGACTTTGGCCGTGCTGCTGCTGCTGGGCAGGAGCGGTGCTCCGGCTGGGCTGCAAGGCTCATTACCGGGGGATTAGCATCTCCTGCATGCGCTGCCCTGCTAAGCATCTCTGCTAACCTCCTCCTTCCAGGCGTGACCATCCCACCTGCGCGCAGCCTCCCCGCGATCTTACGTCCCTGCCAGGTTTGGGGAGCAGTTCCCCGCGGTGCTACGGGTGACGCCGGAGCATCCCGTTACCATGACACCGCCGGCATCCTCTGCCCTGGCTTTTGCCTGCCCAGCAGCAGCACGAGCGCTCGACCGTTGGGTTAAAAGATGCCTCGCGCCAGCTCCGCGCTTCTCGGCGCGGTTCTCCTTGCGGGACAGCCTCGTGCCTGCTTCCCGACGGAGATAAATCACGCGGCGGAGCGAAGGCAGGCTCCATCCCAACGTGCACGCTGCTGCTTTTGCTGCAAGCGCAGAAATGCCAGCCAGGATTTTTCCTTTCGAGCTCACCCCCGGCAGTCTGAGGCTACGGGCAAATCTCCGTTGGTTTCTGCTTGTCTGCTAACAGCTCCGACCTGCTCAGCAGGGGTGTTGTGAGGATCCTGAGTAGGTTTGGGTTTTGGGGGTGTTTTGGTTTGGTTTGTTTCTACAAAGCGTTAATGCATCGCAAATATTGGCATCTTCCTTTCGTCGAAGCGTGAGACTTAAACTGGGATTGTCAAAATACCTTTGAAGGGGGGGAAAGGTTCCTCATGACGTGGACACACTGAGTCAGCCTAAGCCACCAGAACTCGGTCATTTGAAAGGAAGAAAAGATCCTTTTTGTTGAAATTCTTCCGGTGGGATTTGTGAGAGCACCTGTGTGGAAGTGGAGCAGACCCTGCTTTTTCCAAGAAACCTGCTTTCTGAAGGGCCAGCTCCTGCTGATGGGCTATCGGTGCCTTGGGCAGAAGGTGATGTTAAAATAATCCTTTCTGACTCCACACACCTCCATTAAAAAAAACATTAAAAAACCAGAAAAATGTGCTCAGACTTATTCGGCCACTGAAAAAGATCCCTGAGGGTGTTTGGAGACCCCGGGCCCATCTACCAGGATGGCCCCTGGTTTTCCATGGTCACCCTGGCAGAGGAAACTCCTCCATGGTGGGGATGCTCTCCTCTGGAGAAGGGGAAGGGCATAAGGTAAGAAATGTCTCTCTCAACACACCTGTCTGGTAAACCAGCGTTCCTAGGAGCCTGCCTCCTCCGCCCAAGCCTCTCTGCCATTGCTCCTCCAAGCCAAGGTGCCCTTGTCTCTAACGGGAACAAGTGGTATGACAAGAGGAAACAGCCTCAAGTTGCACCAGGGAAGGTGTAGGTTTGACCTGAGGAACAATTTCTTCAAGGGCTGTCCCAGACTGCCCAGGGCAGTGGTGGAGTCCCCATCCCTGGAGGGGTTTCAAAGCCATGGAGATGTGGTGCTGAGGGACAGGGGTCAGTGGTGCCCTGGCAGTGCTGGGTTAATGTTTGGACTTGATCTTTTTGAACCTGGATGATTCTATAATTCTATAACTATTTTCCTTCTGGTTTTTCCCTGGCTGAAGAGAGAGCAGAAGCAGGGCTGGCATCTCCAGGCCAACGTGGAATCATGAGCTTCACCTTACACCATGCACAGCGATTGCACAGTTTATCTACTCAAGAGGAGTCACATGCCAGAGTGCCTCACTGAATCAGGGCCTGTACCTGGCCATCAACCACAGGAGACTGCAAATAGCTGCCATGCTTTGAACGTGGACTTGGGACAAGGTGCTCTTCACCTCGGGTGACCCCAAGGGTGACCTGTCTCGCTGCTCCTGTCTGCCAGTAGACGTTCAAGGAAGATCTCTCTTACCAAAACAAAGTCCTTGCCAGCCTCCACTGCAACAGCAGAGCAACACGCTGATGGAGCAGGAAGAAATCTTGTAGGGTGGTGGATGTTTGTTCCTGACATGTTTCTGAGAGAGAAAGTGGGTGAACTTGGGAAGAGTAGCCCACTCTGGTCAATTTGGGTTAATTTGTGAAGAGCAGCCTACCCTGGTCACGCTGCAGGCTCCATTTGGCTTTGGGAACCACCACCATCCAGTGAACCGATGCACTCAAACCCTGAATTCTCTCCAAACAGATGGGATTCCACTTTCCTTTTCCAGCATCCGGCTGAAAGTAGCACCACAAATTTTCTCTCTGAATGGGAATAGTTTGGGTGTTTTTCCTTTAGTTCTATTTACGGATCACTACGTTCGTATCAACAGGGCTGCAGGGTATGAGATTGTGAGAGCAAACAAGCTTGAACGTCAGCTCAGGATTCACTGGCAGCTCTCAAGCTGCTTTTTGGTGGAGTTTTAAATCCAACGTTGGATGACCCTCACGAATATGTGAGATGATATTGTTCTGGTTTAAGTTGGGGGGGGGTTTTGATCCGTCAGAGCTGCTGACCTGCACTCAAGCCAGTTTCTAGCCAGGCGGTGGGATTTTGCACGTGACTAGCTGATGATGTCATGTGTTTATAGGACTTTGGTCCATGTAATTACTCTGATGGATAGGTTTTGCAGATGGAACTGATCTCTGGGAATAGCATTTAGGTTTTTATCTCTCTCCAGCACAGATTACAGCACACATTACGGCTGTAGGGTGTTGCAATTTTAATACGATGCGAATGAAAGACTCAAGTGTTGAAATGATCTGCTCGAGCCCAAAGTGCCAGCCAAGCTTTCCTTGAGAACAAAGACAGTAAAGAATTGATTTTCTTTATGCATACCGTTTTGAAGTTGCCTTTGCTGGCCTGTGATGCTAGAGATGAGAGGTTTGTTCTGGGGTTTGGTAACTTGCCCAGAGTTTCTGGCAGGTTTCAGGATTATCAGTGGTGGGCTGGTAGTGTTCAGGAGAAACTCCTCTCTGGTTTTGGAGGCAATGGAAGAGACTGAGTTGGAGATGACTTCACTGGACCCATGGAGGGCGTTCAATGAGGCTGTGTGGGGTAGCAAAGTAACTTCAGAGAGGTCTCAACAACTGTTAAAGAGCTTCACCCTGCAGGGGTTTGTGTTCACCCTCTTCATACTTCTCACCTTGATTATTAAAAAGCCTGAAATGGTTCATTTTTAGTAGTTGGTATTTTGGAGTTTTCATGGGGTTTTTTTATCTGTGCTCAGGTTTCTTTTCTTTTTCACTGCCTGAATCACAGCTTGAGCCTGCATTGGCTGGAAGTCTCATGAGAGAGTTGGAGAACAGCTTAAATGGCTTCACTTGGAGGCCTTGAAGCCTCCCCAGCAAACGAAGGAAGAGAAATGTTTTTCAAAGGTAAACTCTTCTGTTTTTCAGAGCAGCGTGGACCATGCAGCTTCATGTGTCTGCAGGTCTAGGTCCTCACACAGACACAGAGGTGTAGTAGCATCCTTCAGGGTCTGCTGGGAAGAGCTGGACCTGGGAAGCCAACCTGCAGCCCTGAGAATGACCGGGCAAAATGAAGTTATCCACAGCTTGCGAGCCAGGCAGAGAGCAGGATGCAGTGGCTCTTTTCTCATTTTCTCCACTGAGTGATGATTCAATTCCAGCCCAGGGAAACAGGCACAAAGGGGCTCTGCTCAGCTGAGCTGACCCTGGACCAGCTGGGCTCTGCTCAGCCAGGACACAGGGCAAACCTCACACGACTTTCTCTACACAAACTCTTCCTCTGAAGTACTCCAAAACTTGAAGAGCACCTGGAGAAGGGTTGAAGGCATCCAGGGTTTTCAGATGGTGGGTAGTGGGGGAGAAGCAAGCCCTGCTGAAGGGGAAGTACACACAGCTATGGCATTCAGCATGGCAAGGCAAACTGTTGGCATGGCTCTTCATGGGAGACCTTTGGGGTGAGCAGGAGTGAGCATGAGTTGTGTTCACGGGCCTTGGTTGCTCTCGCAGCAGGCGCAGGTCACGTTGGAAACAAGACTTCACTCATACTGGAGGGAGCATCCAAAGTCTGGCTTTGCAACACAGAGTTGGAATCGAAGAAAGGTGTTCCTGGGAACTGAGCAGAGCAGCTGCTCTCAAAGCCCCACTCATCTTTTAACCATGTCACGGTTGGACATGATCACCTTCAAGGCCATTTCTAACCGAAGAGATCCTATGTTTCTATCAACACAGACTCTCTCAGGAGGGAAAAACCGAGCAGATCTTTGAGAGTATTCTCTGCATACATAACCCTGGCTTTATTCCACCGGCTTCAGGCCATAATTGTGCCTTTTTCCTTTTTTTCCCCTTATAAAACATGAATTTTCCCTTTTAAAAGAAATCCTATGCAAAGGATGGGGGTAGATGAGCATCACAGGTCCTTTCCAACTGAAAACATTTTATTCTAAAGAAAGGGGGAGCTTTTCCATCACGCGCTGACCAGCAGCGATCAGAGGACTGCATTTTGGCAAAGTATCACCACGGGAAACGGGGGATTTAGTTTCCAAAAGAGGAGCCCAAAGACAGCAAACCCTGGCACGGCACCTGGAAAAAAAAAAACAACATAGAAACACTTTAAAGCGAGCGCCAAATAGCGGCAACCTCCGGCTGCAAGCGTGGCACTTCATGAATGCAGTGTGATCACCTTAACAGAGGTGGGTAACTGGGGGCTCAGTACCTGGCCTGACGGAAGGTGCTGGGCTGACTTGCATTTTCTTCTTCATTTTTTCCTTTTTTTCTTTCCCCCCACCCCTCAATGATAATTTCTGGTAACTGCACAGTCATTGGGGGGGGGACGATAATCAAAGCGTCTCTGATACGAACGCTCTGTGCTTTTCCTCCCGAAATACTCCTGCAGACTGACACCTGCTATTGTGCTGATGGCTCTTTCTGCTCTCTCAGGCTTCTCCGCAGGTATTTCAGCTACTCTTTTTTTAGTTACCGTTTCAAAAGGCACTGACTCAAGTCTTTCAGAGTTGTCATTTCAAAAATGGATTCGGAATGACACCCACCCCCAACCCCCCCCCTAAAAAAAAGTGCTTTTTGGGGGAAGGAGAGAGAACCTGCTAAGCACTACCTAGAATAGAGCTGAGCACAACTTCTTAGCAGGTGCTGGAAGAGCAGATCAGCACCTTTATCATCCTCTTGGTCTCCATCTCTCAGGATGTTTTATGCACAGATAAGACCTTGAGGAAAACCAAACAGTGTTTAGGAGGAGCTGGTGTTGAGAGCCTACACCTCGGGAGGAGTTCCCCGAGGTGAGAGCGGTGTGACGTGACGTGACGTGTGATGTGATGTGATGTGATGTGATGTGATGTGATGTGATGTGACGTGACGTGGCAGGTTGCCCGCCGCGGCCGGCCCGTCGGCAGCAGCTGCCAGCTTATCTGCTGCTGAAATGTCCCGTGCTGTTTCCCATCTGTAAAGCATTAAAAGCCCGAGCCCCTGTTTAAATCGGAGGCTGTCTCGACAACTGCTGTCTGCAGCCAGGCTTTGGCTGTCTTCCCTTGGAGGGGGGGAGGCTGGAGGAGTGTGAAGTGTGTTTGTGGAGAAGAACCGCTTGTGAAAATGGATGAGGGTTTTTGTGGTTTGGTTTTGGGGTCTTTTTTTTAATAGAACAGATTAAGTTTTTGGGTTTTTTTAAATGTATAAAACTATTAACATCATTTATTCACTATAAGTTTCAGCTGCAGTTTTCACTTTGTTTTCTGCATTTCTCTCGGTGACACCGGCTGGGGTGAGTATCTTGAGCGCCAGGGAACGGGATCTCTTTGAAGACACGATGACTGAAGGTCAGCAGCTGGCCACAGCTGGCAGAAGGTAATTTCCCTATGTCTGATAAAACATGTGCACATTTCTTTTCAGAATGTGACGTGACAGTTTCTGGTCTCCTAACTAGAAGGATGGATGAGCTACCAAGTTCTTGGGCGGCTTTACTCAGTCTCTTCAGTTTTGGGCCCCTCACTACAGTAAGGTACACCACATTGAGGGGCTGGAGTGTGTCCAGAGAAGGGCAACAAAGCTGGGGAAGGGTCTAGAATGCAAGTCTGGTGAAAAACAGCTGCAGGACCTGGGGTTGTTCAGCCTGGAGAAAAGGATGCTCAGGGGAGACCTTCTTGCTCTCAATAACTCCCTGACAGGAGGTTGGTGCCAGGTGGGGTTGGACTCTTCTCCTGAGGATCAAATGGTAGGACAAGAAAGAATGGTCTTCAGTTGCATCAGAGTAGGTTTAGGTTGGACATGAAGAATAATTTGTTCCCTGCAAAGGTTGTCAAGGGCTGGCCCAGGCTGCCCAGGGCAGTGCTGGAGTCGCTGGAGGGGTTTCAAAGCCGTGGAGATGTGGTGCTGAGGGACATGGTTTAGTGCTAGACTTGTCAATAATGGATTAACTCAATGATCTGAAAGGTCTTTTGCAACCTAAGTTATTCTATCATTCTTAGATCTCATAATTTCTAATGGAGTGACCCATGCCATCCCATTGCAGCTGGACTAGATGATCATTGTGGGTCCCTTTCAATTGAACTGTTTTCTATTCTATTCTATTCTATTCTATTCTATTCTATTCTATTCTATT
>JANVCC010000077.1:12149725-12237411 GCA_025345505.1 Todiramphus chloris collaris
CTCTTCTCTTCTCTTCTCTTCTCTTCTCTTCTCTTCTCTTCTCTTCTCTTCTCTTCTCTTCTCTTCTCTTCTCTTCTCTTCTCTTCTTCTCCTCTTCTACCCTATTCTACCCTATTCTATCCTATCCTACCCTATCCTATTGTATCCCAACATCATCCTCTGCTCACTGCAGCTCCATCAGCTCAGCCCATCTCCCCACCACGCCTTCCCCAGCTCCAGAAAGGGGATAATAATGTTGCACTCTGCGTAAGGATTAATATTTTTAAGTCGCTTGAGGTTAAAAGGTCTTGTGTGGATCCGATCTGTGCTATTGAAGGTCAGCAGAAGCTCTAGGATGAGGATGGCGTAATAGTGCTTTCAAAGAAGAGTTATGGTTTATTCTTTTCAAATCCAGTTGCTTCCCAGAAGAACACCAAGTCATTTCAGTGTAATGGTCGTGGAAGGTGATCGTAAGACATGCAAACCCTCCGTGACTCTCAACACTTGCATTACCCCTAATGCTTTCTCTCCTCAGCATTTAAATGTCTGCTTGCAAAACAGTTTGGAGTAAGCTCTGCGATGCATAAATATTAAAGCATATAACCAGCTGATTCTCTATGTATTACTTTTTCCTTTCACCCCTGGGTGCAGCAGTGGCACGGTGCTTTGGCCGTGCAGCCAAATCCAGACCACGTCGCCCTCGGGCTATTGGTGACCCACGTAATGTGCTCCCGAGGCTCGGACGTCACCTCCCGTGTGGTACCCAACCTGCCAGCTGATGCCTCTTTGTTGGTCCTCCAGCCTCGCAGAGAGATTGTGTGTTTGCTGGCTCACGCCTGTGCCCTAAGCTTGGGTGGAGGTCACTCAGGGCACTTTCTTCCACTCGTCACTGTGTGGAAGGTGATTTGCACGATTGCCCGTGCGAGGTTGGATGGCCAGATCAAGCCACGCTGTTGCACGTGGGCATTACCTGGTTAAACGTGACCGGTGCTGCAACTCAGCGTGCAAAATCCACCTCCTGTGAAGTGGATCCATCTCTGCTTTTATCCTCGGAATGAACAGCCAGCCCTGGGCCCACAAGCACCGCTGGTGTTCGATATCAGTTTGTTGGAACACATTGTCCATCCTCTTCTTGAATGCACTGCATTATTCATCAGAGAGATTAAAAAATGGCATAGCTATTGTTGGTCCCATCAAAACGCTCAGTTCCTGCAGCATTGGAACGAGCAGTCGTTACCTGTCGGCCCCTTCAGGGCAGATCCAGTTTGCTGGGATGCATATTTCCCAGAAAGCTCTGTAGGACTCCTCAGGGCCAGGATGATTTATTTATAGGAATGACCTTATCGCTCACTTTGAAGATTTTCTGCTGACATTTGTGCACTGCATAGTAGCTGTGGCAAGAAATTCTCTGTATTTCTCATCCCCCTTTCAATATGCAAGAACTTTTTTGCAATCTGTTTGAGGTTTTATTAACCTCTGGAGTAAACCACGGGTCGGAATTACAGCTCGGATGCTGCTGTGGCTCACTCAGATGGTTTGCTTGCTTCCCATGCCCGTGTTTTCATGTTTCCTCTCTGGGTATGGAGCCCAATGCTGGTATCTACTGCACTGAGAGGCATTGCCCACAGCATCCCACAAACCCCCAGAAGACACAGAGGTCCTCTTCCCTTATGCCGCAGCCCGGGTGTGTTTGCAGAAGTATTTTCATCAATTAAGCTGCACATGTTTCCAGGGACACTGAGCATTATCCAAACCTTCAATGCCTGCTCTGGCAGATGAATAAAGTGCAGTTGCATGACCCATGGGCTTGGCCACGCGAACCTCCAGGGATGTTCTTGATGAGCAGGAGTCTCTGTGCTTATCTGGGTAATGTGACTGTCTTTTTTTTTTCCTGTGTGTGTGCCCCGTTTGTAAACAGCCAGGCTGGGCTTACCCAGAAGGGTTTTGTTTGTCCCTGCAGTGCACCGGTCTGTGAAGGGCTTTAAATAGCTACTGACAATTATTTTAGGATTTTGAACAGGGAAAGAGCTAGCAAATGTCTTTGGAAAAGGTCTGATTAATGCAGTGGGAGAGAGCGGGGAGCTGGGTGAGGGAGGTGTGGAGGCAGTGGGCCGTGTGGCTAAATGATGTTGCTGAGCACTGCTGTGTATTTGGTGGGCACAAACCTAAGGCTGATGTTTCTGCTGAGGTTATTACAGCCAATGCCCACCTCCCTGCCCCCCAAGTGCTCCATCTCAGGGATCTTGATGGTTTTAAATGTCTCCAGGTGCCTGGCAGATGTGGCACAGCATCTCTCCCAGACCCTGCACTGACCCCCTCCATCCGGGCTGAGTCTCCCAGATGCGGTGGGACAATCCTTGCACCTTGGCTGCCCTTCCCTGGGATGATCAGAAATCCAGCCCTCCTGCTGCTTCAGCAGAGAAATGCAGAAGAAAACTATGAAAATCCCTCACAGAGGGATGGGAGAATCAAACAGATGCAATGCTTCAAGCCACAGCCTGGTGCAGTTGCAGAGAAGAGCTGAGCACGAGGCAGGTGATGATGGATGCCCTTGGTTCTGCGTGGCAATAAATACACTCCTGCATGGCACAGGCGACCTCTGAAAGTGCCTCTGGTGTGGTGCAGGGAAAAAAGTTGATCTCTGCAAAGCAAAAGCCTTTAACATGTTCCAGGAAACAACTGTGTGTGGGGAAAATGGGATGGCTAAGGCAGAGCAAAGCAGAAGGGCGCCGGGAAGGCTTTGGAGATGTGTCTAGAACAGGTACTGCAGGGACCAGTGGGGATTCAGGCTGTTGGCTGGGGGAACGTGGAGCTACAGCCTTCATTTCTCTATAGGGTGTTTATTTACAGCTCTCGTGTGAGCCATGTTATTTTCTAGCCTGATTTCCCAAGGAAATCCCACTGCCTGCCAGTCGCCGGGCTGCTTACCTCGTTTAAAGCACTTCAAGTGGCTGAGGGACAGGGAGATGCTCAAACCACGTGCAGTTCCCAGTGGTTTTTATGGCAGTCGGTGGTGGGTGAGGCAAACAGTCCTGCCACTGCCTGGGATGGAAGTGGACACTGTCTCTCTGCCGCTGCACGCTCGGGAATGGATCCAGTCTGAGCTGGTGTTCTCCCAGCACCGGACCAGAGCATGCAAAAGAGCAAGGAATGGCATCTGTGGGGCCAGGGCTAGTGCAATCTATACGCCAAAACCCAGGCTGTTGCTCGTTTATATGTGCAGCACCAACCTCTCTTGCGTCCAAACCCTCCAGAGCCAAGAGGGACGTGTGGTCACCCATCACTGCAGACACGAGTTTAGGGGTTGGCAGGCCTGGATCATGCTTGCTTGGGAAATGGGCTGGTGTCTGATGGACGATGCATCTTCTAACCAGACACAAATTTTGTGGACAGGGCTAGCCCAGGTATCCCCCATCCTCCCTGCTATGTTCCTGCAGGACAGTGTTGGTGGCCTGAGCCATATAATGCTGGGATAGCCTGCTTTAAATTCACCAACCCTCATTGCCACCCCAGCTCATTTTGAGTATGGGGTCTGATGAATGCTTTGTCCCTCCACAGGTTTTCCAAAGAAAAAAGGACCTGTCTCAGAAAGGTCCCCTTGAATTGTTGGCAGGTACTACTTATCTCATAGCAGAAGTTGAGGTGGTCCATGACCAATACCTCTAAGGTGCCTGAGTAAGAAATGACAGTGATGTTCCATTTAGATAAGGCAGATATTGGCAGTCAGGTTGGAAACTTTCTGAAAATGAGGTGAACTAAACAGTTAATGACTTCTAATGTGTCATAAAGATGAAAAGATTATTAATCCTGAAGAGATGGGACCAGGTCCTGACCCTTGTCTTGGGTTAATTATCTTCCGTGGAGATAGTACAGGGTTGCTCAAATGGTTTATACCAGAGCAAAGGGAGAAAAACTACTGAGCTGCAGCTTGGACTAGGGGTGGGAGTTGTCTGTAATCTGAAATCTCCAAAGTCTAGGGGAGAACAGCCCTTTTAATGTATCAAACTGATGGTGATTCCAAGCTGGGGCATCATGTGCATTAGGGAGTGGGAATTCAGCAGCACAAAACAGCTAAATGTTACAACTGCGAAGAGAGCCAGTTTTGTGGAAGAAAACAGGGAGGCTGACCCTATAAATTTGTCCTCTGCATGAGGCTTTTTGGAAATGCTGATTTACACAAAGCAAAGGTTAACCCCTGGCTGGAAGAATCCCTAAAGCCCTACTCAGTGTCTCTGCATTGTTAAGAGTTACACCCCGAACCCACCTCTTAGGCAAGCGTCTCAACCACCTTTAAAATCAGGTAAGTTGGATTTGGGACCCTGCCTTTAAGCTCTGGACCAGAGGACAGTTTCCAGACTGTGGAGAGTTCCTGTTAAAGGATGTGACTTGAGGAAATTTTTACTCCTGAAAATCTGAAAGCGAGTCTTTTCCCCAGTTTGACTTGCAGAAAATATCGAAGTGGCCATGACCCCAGCTGATGGGGTGAACAAGGGAAGATTATCTCACATCTGAGACCTGCCAGGGGTTGTGGTGACCTACCACGAGGTTTGTTGTAGCATTTTGCTTTTCACACGTTGGAATTCTGGGCCTTTCCTTGCCAAGCCCTCTCTGTACTTAAGAAAACAGAGGCACCCATCCACAAATGTAAGTGTGCTGTGGAAACCTTCCCAAGAAGCTGTGGTTCCCAGCTTCACACAGAGCAGCTATCTTTATAAACTGTGCTCATTTATAGTCCTATGGGGAGTTTCTATGGGGCTCTCCACCTAGGTACAGAAGAGAGTAACAAATATCCAGTTTTTAGCTTCTGATGGCCACAAACGCTTACCCAGCATTTGCTAATGAATTGTGACGTTTCTGTGCCAGGCCTCCACGCTTCTTCTCCTCGTGCTTGACTTTTATTGTCTACGTACGATTCATTTAATTTTTCCTAAAGGACTCCAGGGAATCAGATTAACGAGGCAAGTTAATAAACTGTTGTAGCCGTGAGACCTCGTACGCTTTACTTACCACGTACAGCACATCACCCTTAACTCAGAGGTCCAGAAAAAGAGGGTAATGAGCAAATTTTGCCGTCCTCGGTGCTAGCTGGCTGCTGCCAAACAGGGTCTTGGTGGCTGTGTCCCCTGTGCTGAGAGAGTGGATGGCCATGGGGAACTCTGCTATGACACAGGCATCGAGGTGTGCCCTGAATCCACGCCAGGGAAATGCACTGTGTATCTGGAGACTTTATCACAGGCCATTGTAACTCAACAATCAGGCAATTGGAGTTTGGGTCTGAGCCTACGGCACTCGGAAGGATGATGGGCTTTGCTTTTATGGGGACTAGCACCAAGGTTTGGTTCCTCTGTTGTGGCTTTTACCCATCAGTCTCAAAGCGACCTCGTCTCCCCCGGGCTCGGTGCGGTGAGTCTGGGGCTGCGCAGCCTCCTCTCTGGTTTGAGGTCTTTCCCATCGTCAGGGGGACTTGTGCAGATGGAGGTCAGAGGGTGACCCTACTGTAGTTCCCCTGCTGAGGTTGTTCCTGTGGGTCAGCAGAAAGCACAGCCAGCATTGCAGAGGGTCAGCTTAGGAGCAGGACCTGTCTGCGCTCTCTCAACACCTCCAGTCCTTTGGCCAGGGTCAGGTGAAGAATGATCGCTGGGTACAGCAAGCTCAGCCTCCAGGAGATGCCTCCCCACATCAGAGTCCGTACCTCAGCGCAGCCGTGGTGGGCTGCTACGTGCTCTGGACAAGCTCATGCTCCAAGACAGGGATGGAGACTGTGTACCTGATATTGATCTTTGTTTAATATAATATACTAAACAATGTAAACCACAGGCACCTGACAGAGCTTTTTGGCAGGCGGCCCACGCTCTTGGGAGCATCACTGCTGTCTTCTGCTGTGCCAGCCCCTGCCAGCAGCTTTGGGGAGTGGGACAGAAAACTGAGAGGGATCCTCCTGCTGGGCCCACCTCCCCAAACTGGTTTTCTTTGAGCAGGGTGGGGGCTTGGAAGATTCCCCTTTTTTTTTTTTGTAGTAATACTGCTTTTTCTGGTGAGCTTTTTTCCTTCTGGTGTGGGGTGCAGAGGGGACACCAGGGAAGGCTGCATTCTGGCAGGCAGCTGCTTTTGTTGTCCAAGGCAAGAACGCTAAGAGATAAGGGAGTGCACAAAGCCAGATGAGATTTGGCTTTTAGGAGTGGCTTTCTTACAAAGTGCACCTGGGTATGTCTGGAATAAAGACACACAGCTCTTTGAGCACAGGGAGGTTAGACAGAGCAGGGGGGGGGTGTGTGTCCCATCTGCCCCATTCCATATGGTCTCAGTAAACTTGAGGGTTGGGGGGGGGTGTGTGTGTCCTATCTGCCCTGTTCAGGATGGTCTCAGCAAACTTAAGGGTTCCTGACCATGATGGCAATGATGTCATCCTTCCTGATTCACCCAGTTCTCTGCTGGCACAGGATGTGGAGGTAAGCTCCTCAGAAACTTGGAGATGGCAACGCAGCGACTGGCATTAACTCCTGGTCTCGGTGCTGGAGGTGCCAGCCTTTTGCCAGGAAACACAGAGTACCTGCTGGGAAGTGATGGTCCTGGCACTGGTTTAGTCTGATCCTAGAGCTTCACCCATCCAGGCTGGAAACAGAAGTGTTTGTGTCACCGGGGAGAGTCATTTCTGAGCATCCTCGAATCTGGGACCCCCATTTTCGTTAGGAAGAAGCCTGATGGATCCAAGCACCTACGAGCATCCTGAAAAGGGAGCAGACCAGACTGCTGTCTGGAGATCCAGCAGGTTCAGGACTGAACACCTTCCTAAGTTCCTTTATGAGCAGAATCTTCTACTCATTTATGTCAATTTTGCCATGTGTAATCTGTTTGGCCTGCCCGGAGCAGCAGCAGGGCACTAATTAATTAATGATCACAGGAATGACTCACTTTCCTTGTGCCCTTCTGCCCACCTTCTTTGTCACAGTAGGAAGCAGAAGCACAGATCCTGTTCCAGGCTGCTCTGGCCTGGTTCCTAGGTGAGGAGGCCAGCAAAATATGAATTTATGGTGACTGTGCAGTGTTTGCCACGTGCCCAATGTGGCCACGGAAGAGTTTGCTCCACAAACAGCCGTTTTTCACTCACTGCTCCTGAAGAAAGCTGAAAACATGGAGATTTGAATAGCATTGGGATTAACTCTGGCTGCTTAAAGGAGGAAGACACAGCTCTGTAATTAGTGTGACTTCCCAAACAAAAATGGGGAAGCTGCTTACCTGCTCTTTGAGGAAAGAGCTCAGGATGGGCATCACCACTCCTTCCCCAAAATGCAAAGGCTTGTAGAAGCTCCATCGCTGGTACGAAGGCTGCTGCAGCCTGGAGGCATGTGGAATCCCTACGGGGGGGGGGGAAATCTTCCAGGGGTTAAAGTTCTCCCCCCACCCAGTTGGTCCAGAAGAGGAGAGAGACGAGGTGGCCCCTGCCAGGATTACGGTGGCTGATGCCAGCGCTTGTGCGTGGTGAGCAGAGTGGTGCTGGAGGGGCAGGAGCCAGGACCATGGCCGTGGAGAGGTAGATGGTATTCGTGGGCAGGAGACAGGCTCTGTGTTGTGGGCAGATTCCCATGCCTCTGAGATCATCTCAGCTGACAGTCGTCCGACGTGGCTGAATTGTCCATGACCCAAACAAGGCTCGGTCATATCCTCTTGTGACAGCTTGGAGTCTGTTATTACTGTTTATTACCAGAGTGACACAGGGTCACAGGGCCCGTCCTTACTCCTCTGCCTGCAGCCAGCACGAGGGTGATGGGTGCAGGACTCAGGTGCCCTTGTGCCATTAGAGATCCTACGGGGGAAAAAAAGCCTCTGAACCCCAAGCCCACAACCAACAATGTCACCACGCTGACATAAACCATAAATATATATATATATAATTATTTTCAAATTTAATTTTAGCTGAAGATTTCCACGTAGCTTACCACTGAAGAACAGACTGAGGAGTAGCTGATGGAGCCCTTCAGAGTCCCACTGTACGTTTCTTTCTGGCGCTACGCTGTGCAGATGTAAGATGGAACATCACAGGGCTTGCTTCGGCCCCTGGCCAGGCTCAGGTTAGAAAATAATTCTTTTTTTTTTGTTATAGGCATCTTTATCCATCAGGCCTGTAGCAGTGTAGCCAAGAAGGAAGCGAACGCTGCGGAGAAAGTGATGTCAAGTAAAAGAAAAAAAAAGAAACCAAACCAAACCCACGCATGATATACTCACTTATATTCCTAAGGATAGCGTTGAGAAACTTCAGATGAGCTGGAACCAGGTAAGGAGACACAGATCTCGGCAAAGGCACTGAGGTGAAAGCTAAACTGGCTGTTTACTTCCCTCCTGCTCACGTTGGTGATCCGTAGCTAGGAACAGAGATTTGGTTCCCTGTTTGTTTAACAGAAGATGACAGAATATTTCAGGATACGGGAGCCGATGTTCTGCCAATTCGCAGTACAAACAGGCAAAATATTTCCTGGGGTTGATTTGTAAAGAACATCTGTTCTTTAAGATGCTGTAGGTATCTTTCCCTCCTTCTAATTTGATCAGGGCTTAAAAAAAAAGAGGAAAAAAAAAAAACCCACAAAATAAATACTCAGCAATTCAAGCAGATACTGCAGCTGAGGGGTTAGGGAGGCTTGAGTTATGAAAATGGGGAAATTGCTACTCCGCAGGAAGATACGAGCTAAATATTTCCTCTGGTGTGGGAAGTGTTGTCACGGCGATGGAGAAAAACAGAGCACCCAGGGAAATGGGTGCCACCAGGGAGGGTAATTAGTGACTGGCAGATCTAAATCATCTTCCTGTGTGTTTGGTACTAACCCTTTAAGGACAATTACACAGGATCTGGACTCAACCTTTAAAAATACTCTATATAAGAAGAGGGAGAGAATGTGCCTACTAAGAATATCAAAATGTCTATTCCTCTCTTAGCATTTTTTTCCTCATCTCCTTTTAGTCATCAGTTTTGTGGCTGAATGCCACATAAATAGCATAGAATAGAATCCTAGAATCATTTAGGTTGGGAGAGACCTTTAATATCAAGTTCAACTGTTAACCCAGCACTGCCAAGGCACCACTAACCCATGTCCCTTAGCATCTCCACTGCTTGGAAACCCCTCCAGGGATCACTGCCCTGGGCAGCCTGGGACAGCCCTGGACAACCCTTGTGGGGAATAAATTGTTCCTCATATCCAACCTAAACCTCTCCTGGTGCAACTTGAGTCCATTTCCTCTTTTCCTGCTGCTTGTTCCTTGGGAGAAGAGACTGACCCACACCTGGCCCCAACCTCCTTTCAGGTGCCACCAGAATTTGCCACCAAACGCAGTTCAGGTTTTCATCCATACCACGTAGCCTTGGTTGTCTTTTCCTTATTAAAAGTATGCCATGGTTTTGAGACCATTTATTTAAAAATAGCATTTGAAATGAAGGTTGCATTACACGTAACCCCTGAGATAGCTGTCTGGAGTGCTGCATAAATTACAGCCTCTTCTACCCATCATTTAATGTAAGTAAGAGAGAAAAAAAACCCAGGATGCAGATGATGATGAAAGGAAAGAGCATTTTTCAAAACTCAAGGTCTTCACGCTAATAGCAAAATATTTCTTGTCTCTGCTGGGGGTGACCTTGTAAAAAAACCAGCTTGCTTGTGTATCTCAAAACATCAGGACTAAATTAGGTCTTCATAATGTGACTGTAGTTGGAACTAGACTGTTCGTATTCCCCCGGGGGGTCAGTGTGCCTGGGATGTAACTTGTTTAGCCTAGTTTAGATGCAGTGAAATGTGCTGAGACGTTTCCAATTGTGGTGAGCTGCATCTGTTGCTTTCTCCTTGTTTGTAGAAGACGGGACATGTCAGAACAGCTCGTAGGTGAACGTCTGTCGGAGAGACAGCCTCTAGATGATAAGCAAAATACTTCCTCTGAGATAGGAAATGCTGCTCGCTAGACAGGTTCCAAAAATGCAGATGTTGTGGTAAGCGGCAGCTCGTTGAAACCAAACTGTTTTTGCACAAGGTAACGAGTTTCAGCACATTTTTGAGCTACGCTAACAAGTGCTGCCAGTTTGCCAGGAGGACCAGGAGGTGGCCTGGAGTGTACCTCTGCAGAAGCCCCGTGTTGGGATGACGCATCTCCATCACTTCAGAGTCCATCTCTGAGCCAGCCATGCTGGGCTCTCCTGGGTTCTCTGGCTTGGATGCTTAGGAGATCACACAGAAATCTGGAGAGTAAGTTCCAGAGTTCCTGGATAAATGACATAAACCCTAAATTCTGTGATAATTAAATTTTTTATTTTAAATAACATTGTTCTTTTTCTGGTGCATTTTCAGTATTTTTTTCTTTTGTAGAATTCAGTGTTTTTGAAATCTGAAAATTCAAGCAGAAAAGAAATAATGGCCTTTAATCAGTTCTTCTATGACAAATACAAATTAAATCATCATTTTTGTCATGGACACTTCAGTACTAGGCTGGAATAAAAAAAAACCCAAAGTTTTTTGTGGTGTTCTAGGTCAATGGCTCATGTTTTTAATCTAAAATCTCTTCTATATCACGCAAACCTGGGGCTTCGTGATCTCTAGTCACATTCTCTCTCAGCGGGAAACCACCAAATTAAGCTCCATATAGGCTTAGAGCACTAAGAAGAGGTGGACTGTGCACGTTTCGGAGACAACTAGTGCAAACTTAGGCTACATATTAGGAAAAAAAAATAGTAATTTAGTTTAATTATTCTATCCAAAAGGTAGCTCAGAAAACAGATCCTAATAGCCCTTATTTTTCCTGGCACATCTTAGGAAGACTCTGATTGCTACTAGGTGTGAGGACCTCACCATGAGTGACCTCTTGGTGAGAGCAAATCTACTCATTCCTCTGGGATATTGGCACTGGCACAAAAAGAAATGTTGTCTGCATTGTGGAACATTCAGAAACAGTGGGGAAAAAAAAAAACCCAAACCAAAACAAAAACCCCAACACCTTAACCAATTTGTCATTCTCAAAAACATCTACAAGGTATTTTTAAGTAGTGAGTTTTATGAACCAATATTTGTCATTCTCAAAAACATCTACAAGGTATTTTTAAGTAATGAGTTTTATGAACCAGTATTTGTCATTCGTTTTGTCTTAACATCTAGTTTCTGACCCTTCCGATTGCATCGAGGTTATATTTAGTCCCTCTTTTATGCTTTTCTTCACTGCCTTGAGGATTAGAAATCTGCTTTGAAAATAAAACCTCAGAGTCTAACTCAATCACTTGACTCTAGAGGCAGGAGGTCTAGGACAGAAAGCAAATACTCCAAGAAAAACATTAAAATTCTGGGAGTTGACAGAGCTGTGATTTAACAGCGCTCAACTGAGAGGATCTAAGAGGACCATACGCCAAGGCAGCCAACAGCTCTAAAGGGAAGTCAAAGTCCAAGGGACTTTTCTCAAGGGGTTATCAAACTTAAACGAGATGAAGCTATTTTGATTTTGAGCAACACACCAGTGAGACCTTATTTGGAATACTCTCTGATGTGAGAGGAAGACAGCCAAGAAATTAATACGGTTCAGCTTGGGAGATGTGTGTTGGGAGGGGAGACCAGCTCCTCTTGACCTCTTCACTGAGTGCCTGAGAACAACGAGGAACCTCTAGAAGACTAAGTTATCCAGGCAAGAAGAATACTTGGAGTAAGAGACCGACAAATTCAAAGCCAGGATGGTAAGATAAAGAGAAACAACACCAAAATGGAGTGGCAGAAGTTGTGTTTTTTCCGCAGCACGGTAAGAAAGCAGTAATCCAAGCAGATTCTTGCTCTGTTTGAGAAATAAGCTTCCTAGTTTGAGGCAAGTAATCAGCCCAATCCATCGAAACGGTCTGACATGTGTAGCCTGGATTGTCTCCACATCACTTGGGTAAGAAATATTACTATTACACTCGGCGTAATGTGATTTTTTTCTGTACCAATCCAATATGGCTTGTGGGCAAAGGTCCAAATCTGAACTTTCTCACTGGCCCTTGGGTGTTTGCCCAGACCCCTTGACTGCAGCAGTTGACTTGACAGAGAGATGTATGGTGGGAAGCGTTGTGGAAACCGGGCTACGTGGAACCTCTGGCATTGCAAGGAGAGCAGAGCCATGTCTGGGAAGAGAAGCACATGAACTCCCCCTTCCCAGTCAAGGATTTCAATGTTTGTAAAGGTTCAGTCTCCAGCGAAGGAACGTGACCTTCAGGAGGCCGAGCAGCGTCACCACTTTCCAATTATTTCAGTGGGAGCTCAACATTTTTGCATAATTTTGTAAAATTGGCTTTATTGATTACCCCGAATGGCGTCGGGCAAATGTAAGTCAATGGCTTGCCCTCTCTGCTTCTGTTTTGCTTGGCCAGTAATGAGATGTACAGACGAATGATTAGACATGGATCTGGCTGGCTTATGACATCAATCGTTGAGACAGGAGTTTACTCCTCAGTTAAATATACTTCTGAATTCTCTAATACCCAGTCCTTACTCTGACCTCTGCGGAAGAGCTAACTCGCTGTAGCATTTCGGCAATTCCAGCTGTATGCAATCCCAATATATATTCTAAATTGTCCTTCTGTGTTAAAGCCCTGCAATTTTAAACCTGTCCCTGGACATGGGCAGTTCCAGAGCTGTCTGTCTTATGGAAGTGGAGGCTGTTGAAGCTTAAACTTTTTTTTTCAAACAGCTTAGACAAGACAAACTGAGATGCGGTTGAGACACGCGGCTGGAACACTGAAGCGACACATTCCTGAATCACAAAATCTGCATTTCTCAGGGTGGCAGGGACTATCTGGGAGACAACAAACATATTTTTTGTATGAAAGCAGAAATGTGTGCTACCGAGAGACTATTTATAATGCTGCTTACCTACCAGATAGCCACATAAGAGCTATCAATGGGAGAGAGTCCTGACAACAAGCTAATGAGCTCCTGCTGCTCGATAAATGTCTTCGCTTTGCTTCAGCGTTTCTTTGTGCAGTGGGAGGGAGACAGTGATCCTAGACAGTGTTCTAGTGCAATCATTTTATTCTGTTTCTACCCATCACTTTAGCATAACGTACAAGCAAGGAAGGCAGAAGAGCTTTTGCGATGCTCGGTACAAGTAAACAATAGTTGCTCAATGTGTAATTGCTAAATTATTTCATTTTAAAGTTAAAGCAACCAAAGAACTGTCCTTTCAGGAAAGTAATCTGGTTTGAAAATGATTTATTTTTTCCGGTTCTCTAATTAATTTTCACCTCGTTGTATGTGTAAATAAGTTCTGAGTTACCCTGCTAAATGGCTGTCCATAAGATTAAAAGTAGGAATAAGATTGAAAGCTTCTTTTTATCCAGTTGTTGAAGCTGCTTATTTGTGATGATAAGTGTTGAGAGAAGGTATAGATTTTTATAGAACATATCCCTAAAATAAGGCAATGATATTAAGGTAATTAGAATTTACGGCCCAGGCTAGGCCTGAATTAGAATAAAAATCTATTCTCTTCCAAACTTCAGGACGCTCCAGAAAACCAGCCTCTCCATGCCTTAATTCCAGACTCGTGTATTCCTTAGCTCCATCAGTTACCATCCTGATAAGGCCCCCACTCATAGCATGAAACTATCCCTGGTGTTACTGATATTCTTTCACTGTCCTGCTGAACTGGTCGTGTGCCAACTGGCACCACTCTGTAGGCTCCAACCCCATGGACTCTCACTCTTACCTGTTTTATGCTCTGTTTTGTTTTTAATTTGAACTGTATGTTTTTAATCCTAGATTTGCTCCTAAAGAGGGTAAGTTTCAATGAATAGGTAAGGGGAAGGCTTCTGGGACACAGAATGAACATATCCAGAATCCTTAAGCAGTCTAGCGGTGGATTACGTCAACTCAAAGATGGATTTTGCTCCCTCTGGCTCATCAAATAATCTGATTAGCTGGCACTGATTACGCTCGGCATGATGTACTGTGTTCTGTAAACCAAACACAGAACATCTCCTCTCTCTTGCCTTGTATGCTCCTGGAGAGTCTTCTTTTCCCAGAAATTCCCTTTTCACTTTCACCGACCGCTAATGGCTGCTAATTCCATCTCGGATTTGGGGCATATTAATGTCACCTGCCTTGCTACATAGTTCAGCACCGATGACTTTGATACGGTGTTTGGGGAGGGTGATGCCATCGGTGGGGCTGGCAAAAGGCAGGACTCAGAGGAGGGAGCTGACTGACCTGGGTATCAAAACCAGTGCTTGTATAACGTGGTATTTTTATCTGGCCTCAGTCAGGGGTGTTGGAGGAGTCAGTGTTATGCTTACCCCACAGTTCTGTCAACACTTCTTCTGCTGGCAGGAGCGTTTTGGAGTGGTTCTGGTGTTTGGTAATAGTTAAATCTGTCATTGTTGAGGATAAGAGAGGTGCTGGCCATTGCGCAGAGGAATCCAGCTTCTTTTGGCCTGACATTTCTATACTGCAATTAGTTTATGGATTTTAGTCCATTTTTCTCATGGATTTTTGTCTCAAAGTCCTGACAAATGTCTTACATGTCCCTGAAGGGACTCAGGCTGCTGCTTCCTTTTATAGTTGCATTGTTACTTGTCATCCTCCTCCCTTGTGACTTTCTTTAAGAGCGCGTTCAAAGAGCCCTTTGCATTTTCCTGGTTTATTTTTCTTTTCCATTTGTTTTTAATACTCTGTTTCACATTTTCCTTCACTCTCTCCCTCTTTTCCTCCTCTTCCCTTTGTCCTTCCCCCCCGCATTCTTTCACTGTGACAAACCTGCTGATGCATGCTCAGAGCAGCGGCAGCAGCCACGCTGTGCTCACCATCTGGGACGGGCAGATCCTGCAGCCTCCCAAAGTCTCCAGAACCATGAGCTGAATGCACACGCTGGACTCCAGCCACCCCATCTCCGCCCAGTTCCCCATTTTTCTCCGTGTGTGTTGCTTTTCTGTTGGCCGTCAAGTACAGACTCCTTCACCTCCTCAGCGTCTGCCCAGCTGAGGAAAGTTTGTAAGATTCCCTCATCATGTGGTTCAGACCCTCCAGCGGGAAAGCCCCATCCCGATGGATTTACTCCTTCACCCCCTTCCTCTGCTCCCTGTGGAACCACAAAGAAAGGAAGAGATATATGGTGCACATTGAAGCTCTCAAAACAAGTGCTCCCCACATTCAACCCTTTTCACTGTTGAAATATATTGAACTAATACTGAGCTAATGAAGTTCAACAAGAGCAAGTGTAGGGTCCTGCACCTAGGGAGGAATAACCCCTGGCACCAGTACAGGTGAGGGGTTGACCTGCTGGAAAGCAGCTCTGTGGAGAAGGATCTGGGAATCCTGGTGGACAACAAGTCATCATGGGCCAGCAATGTGTCCTGGGAGCCAAGAAGGCCAATAGTCTGCTTGGGTGCATTAAGAGGAGTGTGACCAGTGTCAGTGTCACAGCGCAGCCCCGTCGCCGGAGAAGAGGAAGAAGGTTTGGGCGAGTGTTTCATTTACAGTGCCATGGGAGGTACTCCTGCCTCTGGCTACCCTCTGGGAGAAGGTGGCTACGTCTTCCCGGGGGTACAGGCAGTGAGGCAGAAAGAACCACTTGCCACTGTAGCTGCTCTTTCCCTGCCCCTTGTGCTGATGTGCTTGTTGGCTCAGGGTAGGAGATAAACTCTGACCAAAAGGAGAAAGGCTTGAGCCATGTCCATGACATCCCTCCTTAGCACAAAGCCCCTGGGGAAGTCAGAAAAAAAACCCGGGACACTGAAAATATTTTCTGAATGATGGTTTCTTTGGAGTTTGGGTTTTTTTTTTCTTGTTTGGTTGGTTGTTCTTTGAGAAACAGCTAAAAAACTGAGCCAACAGAATGGGTAGAATTAGCAAAGCCATTTCCCACTGGATGCAGCCATGAAGCCAGACCTGGGGTGGCACCAGGGCAGGAACTGTCTCACGGTGAGCGGGAGTGTGCGGTAACCACAGGGCAGGACCTTCCTGCCTTGCTGCCTGCCCAGGGCTCAGCTGTGAGTATCTGAAGCTCTCTGTGAGCATCTCAGACCTGGAGGATGAGGTCTGAGAGCAGCAGCCTGTGACAGCACCCATCAGCTGTGGCAGGGAAGCCTGGGTTTGGTCGGGCACTGTGCATTCTCTGACCTCATCCTCGTCTGGGTAGGGGGGTGGATAGGGATCTAGCTATGACTTAATATTTTTCTGTTTCCAACTGAAATGGGGAGAAGAGCCACAAGTATGAGATTTACTGGGTGTGAAGGCAGAGGCTGACTCAGATGATGGAAAAATGGTAACGAATCAGTCAACCATTTAAAATACCCTGTTCTCAACAGCTTCAAAACCGGTGTTCCCTTTGGATTTTTGTGCATTTCAATTCCATGCCCTTTATCTAAGCCTTTCAGTTTAGTTCCTTGACCATAAAAAGCCTGAAAACACTGAAAAAAAAAAAAAGCAACAGCAAAAGCAGGATTCGAGGAGCCGGTGCGAGCCTATTCAAAGTTCAGCTAGTGAGAAATAACCATCTGGTGAGCACGTCCATCTCTGCTCCTGGATAAGCCAAGGATGAATTGCCTAATGGGAGGCAGCTCTCTGCCCGCCAGCGAGTAGTTACCAGGGTAAAGAGAATTACATAAGAGCGAGATCTGCACTTCTACATCACTAACTAGATGTCATCTTTGCACTCAGGCTGAGGCGATTGTGCTGCAGCACGAAGAGTAATTTGGGATTTGTCTTTTTTTGCTTACCTGAAGCAGAATTTTGCTTCGCTGAGGCCCCCGGCTGTTGTGTGCAAGGTCTAGAAATACGCTACTGTGAAATGTTTCGGCACTTGCTGTCTAATTATAGCTTTCGGTATCGTTAGCTCGCTTACGAGCAGGGTGAATCAGAACAGAAACGTCAGGGAGGGCTGAGGGAAGAAGCCTTTCACTGACAGTAAGGATCAGGACAGAAGAAACAGGGCGTCTCGTGAAGCAGCGTGGTGCAGAGCGCTCTCGTTGAACAGGAGGCAGCGGCGGTTTGCGCTTCTGGGTTATTAAGAAAACAAAAGAAAAATCCCCAATTTCTCCATTCTTTGCAGGGAAGGAAGGGAACTTCCCCACCATCTGCCTCGCTGGCGCCCGGCGAGGCTCGCACCTCGGAGGCACAAAGGGTCCCTGCCTCCGGCAGCCTGTGCGACTGGCTGGCTGCTGCACAAGGCTGAGGAGGAGGAGGAGGAACCAGGTGGGATTCCTAGCTGGGTTCCACCCATATCCCTGCAAAATTGGGCACCAGTTGGATTTCGTCAGATCTGTGAGTTCTGACAAGGAAATTTGCTCTTGGTTCTTTCCTGAGCTGCTCTCTCTTGTTCTAGAGGGACTGGAAGAACGGAAATCGGAGAGCCAAGATGGGTGAGGAAGGTGGGGAGAAAGCAGCAGGCGTTAGAGGAACAGGGATTTATGATGCTTGAGAAGCTGGAAGACATGTTTGTGGAAATTATATTTTACAATGTGAATGAAAGGCCGTTTGGGTTCATTCCGAGTTACCGAGGGCAGTTCCACAACCGGTTAGTGAAGGTACATAGTCTCCAAGGCACGAGCGAATTCAGCTCCGCAGAGTTCCCAAAATAACATGTGGAGCTGTCAAATGAGTATGGCTGTTGCAAATTCCTTAGTAGGGAGTTAAAACTTGTCCTTAAACTGGAGGAATAAAATTGAACTTTGGGGTGAAATATAGGAAATTAGTACTTGCACACAACTGCTGCTGCCTCTAACGAAAATAGAATTATCTTTCTGACATTTAAAAAGGAAAAAAAAAAAGAAAAGATTATCAAATATCACATCTACTGAGAACTGAGTTATCAAGTCATGTACATTTTGATTTCTCTCCAAATTAGAAGTCTGAAAGCTATTGTTGGATAAATTATACGTGCAAATATCCGTGCTCTAAACCGCCGAAAGGTCGTTCCTATTGTCTTTTAATGTTTAAGTCTAGAACAAATGGCAAACTCCTGTAAGGTAAACCTGGTGGAAGATGCCAGGAGTTTTTTCAGATAAAGTCAGAGTGGAGGCCTTAGGAATAATGTGACCAACATCAAAAATGTCCTGTGATTGGGAGAGGCAGTGGGGATTCACTTCTGCAACGAACAGCTCTGGTAAGTGTTTTCAGATTCCATTTTACTGCACACATTTGCCATCATCTGTTGCCACCAGTACAGGTTAGGGGTTGACCTGCTGCAAAGCAGCTCCACGGAGAAGGACCTGGGAGTCCTGGTGGACAAAGAGTTATCCATGGGACAGAAATGGGCCCTTAAGAACAAGAAGGCCAATGGTCTCCTGGGGTACATAAAGAAGAGTGTGGCCAGCAGGTCCAGGGAGGTTCTCCTCTCTCCCTGCACTAGTGAGACCACATCTGGAGTATTGCGGTCAGTTCTAGGCTCCCCAGTTCAAGAGGGACAGGGAAATACTGGAAAGAATCCAACAAAAGCTACGAGGGTGCTGAAGGGAGTGGAACATCTCTGCTGAGGAAAGGCTGAGAGCCCTGGGGCTGTTTAGCCTGGAGAAGAGAAGCCTGAGAGGGGATCTGATGAATGGTTACAAACATCTGCAGGGTGGGGGTCAAGTAGAAGGATCCAGGCTCTTTCCAGTGGTGCCCTGGGATAGGAGGAGAGGTAATGGTAGCAAGGGGAAACACAGGAAGTTCCACCTCAACAAGAGGAGGGTGATGGAGCCTGGACCAGGCTGCCCTGGGTGACCCTGCTGGGGGTTGGACTCGATCTCCAGAGGTTCCTTCCAACCCCCACTATTCTATGATTCCATTGTGCTATGATTCTGTGATACTATACAAGGACCTGTTTCCTTCCTTGGGATGCTTCTGTTCTGCAGAACAACCACGCAGATATGAAAGGCACTTGTCTCTAGAATTCTTAAAAAAAAAAAAAATTCTTTTTTTTTAGTTGGTCACAATTTTTTAATTCCCCTCATGACTAATCTATTAACAATGATTTCTGGACATTTCCCATTATTGCACAGTTGTGGCAGCATTCAGGATTTACCCCACTGCTTCTTCTCTGCTTACCCAACTGCTCTTCCATTGTCTCACCTGGAGGCCAAGAGCAAGGGACACAATTATTTCTAAGCACCTGGGTGGCACAATCCCCTAAAATAAGGCATTTTTATTATTTTTCACATAATTTATCCGAGTTCATTTGGATCTTATATGTGGGTGTGTGAAAACAGTTGTCCCCCTCTTTTCTCTAGCTAAATATATGTGGTTGGTGGTATGTTTCCCAAAACGCAGACAGGGGCTCAGCCTCTTCAGTGGAGTCAGAAAGAGAATTTAGTAAATAACTAGGCTGGGAGAGACAAATCGCATCACCCTCCCCCCCAGCCGGTTCTGATGTTTATAGGGAACTAATTTAATTGCAAATGGAGACAAATTTCTATGCCAGTCTCCATAAGTAATTACATTTTACTTGTCTTGACTTCAGTTCTGGTTGGTTGTCTGTTGGACAAAGGGATATTCTCCAGCACAAGGCATCTCTGCTTTGCCGGAACATCTCAGGGGCTTTTCTTCTATGCTGATTGAGCAGGAAGGGATGGATCCAGCTGGTGAGAAGAGGATGAGTTTCCCAGTGCAACAGCTAGCCCGAGGCATAGCCAACGGGGTCTCCCCTGTCCCCTTGGCCGGGAACAGGGAATGAAAACATGGAAATAAGAAGTGCTAGAACATCTGAAATAAAAAGTAGGAACTGCGGTGTAAGAAAAAAGAAAGAAGTTGGGTACCAAATGATGCAAGACATGTGAGGGAAGAGCAAGGATGTGGGCAAATATGCTTCGGCAACTACAAGACGGAGACAGACATTTTATCAGGGCCTGTAGGGACAGGACAAGGGGTGATGGTTTGAAACTAAAAGAGGGAGATTTACACCAGAGAGAAGGAAGAGATTTTGGACACTGAGGATGGCGAGTCCCTGTCCCAGGCTGCCCAGAGAGGTGGTGGCTGCCCCATCCCTGGAACCATCCCAGGGGAGGAACACCCCGAACTCCAACCCAGCGCACTCCTCGTGCCAGCTGAGGAATGGCTGGGATCGAGACGCAGTCTGGGTAGTGTGTTCCCTAGCAGAGCTCAGTATTTCGCTGGGGAGGCACTGAAGGAACCCACCAAGGGCCATGGGCTCTACAGCCTGGGCACGGGGCCCGCCATGGGTATTTTCTCTTTATCTATCATACGCAGGAGATGTTTTCTCTTTATTTATCATACGCAGGAGATATTTTCTCTTTATTTATCACACGCAGGAGATGTTTCCTCAGAGGACACTGGGAGGACCAGTGGCCACAGGAGCTGTGTTTTCCGGGGGCTGCTGCCTGGCCAGGTGCCATCGCAAGGGGGTTTGATGAGAGTTTATTTCCACGGGGATCTCCACACAACCCCTCCGCTCGGGGCTGCCAGGCCAGCTGGGCGGGCTCGCTGCCCTCCCGAACGTGTGTGTCTATGTGTCCGTGTGTAACCCCCGGGCTACCCCGGGCGGGGCGGGGAGAGGGTCCCGCCGAACCCCGGCACCCCGAGAGCGACCGCGGCTATGACATCACCCGTTCTTCCCAAAGAGGCGTGCGCCCATTGGCGGAGGGGAAGGCTCGGGCTCTGCCAATGGGCGGCGGGCAAGGCCGCAGGCCGGGCTGACGTGCGGGTTGCTGGCCGTATGGGGGTTTATTTTGCTTTGGGCCGCTCCAGCCGCCGCCATTAGAGGAGCCCGGGGAGCGGGGTGAGAGGTTTCCCCCCCCCTGCTCCCCGCCCCCCGGCCGCGCCGAGTGGGAGCGTCCGCGCCCGCGGCAGCAACGCCGCCTTGGGAGAGACCATGTCCTGAGCGGGGAGAGGACGCCGCAAGCCAGCGGGGCCGGGGGGGAGGGAGGGAGGGGAGGGGGGGGGTGGGGGGCGGTGCGGGGCGCAGGCGGCTTCCAGCGCTGAGCGTGTGTGCCTGAGGGACGGCTCCCGGCGGCGGCGGCGGCTGCGAGGTAAATCCCCTTCTCCCCTTTTCCCCTTCCCGCGGGGGGGGGAGCGGCCCGCGGGGGCGAGCCGAGCCAGCCCTCGGTGGAGGTGGCGGTGGCGGCGGCGGTTTCCCAGCCGGTGACCCGCCGGGATTCACCCGCCGACGGGGCGGCCGTGTGGGGGGAGTCGGTTCCTCCGCCCCCGGCTGGGGTCCCGCCGGGGTCCCCCGTCCCGCCGGGAAGCCGGGGGGGGAGCTGGGGGGGTTACCTCGGTGGTGAGCGCGGGATGTGGTGTTTCTTAAACCGCCCCCCCCCCCCCCCCGCCCCGTCCCGGCAGCCGCGTTTAGCAAACTGTGTTCCAGCAAGGAGAGTCTCCGTACAAAGGCAGGAAATTCTGATTTATTTTCTAATTGATTTTTTTTTTTTTCTATTATTAGTATTTTTTTTTGGTCCCTTTTTGTGGTTGGTTCTGTAAATGCTGGGCTGCGGTACCTCGGTGTGCTGGGGTGAGATCATGCCTCTGCTGCCTCCCACTTCTTTCCCCCTCCTCCTTGTTTTTTTTCTTCTTGGATCTGCCTGTTTGGATCCGTGTGCTGTGGGGGGATAGGTGATGGGAGCCACTGGTTTCTCTCTGTGGATCCAGGGGAGCAGAGCTGCCGTGCTGTTGCCCATCACGTATACAGCATCAAGTATACGGTACTTTATGAGAAGTGCAGTACAGTGTGGGAAGCAGTTAAAAACCATGCCTCTTTTTATGAAAAATGAGAAAAGTTTGATTAACGAGGGGGGCAGACCTTGGTAACCCACGTTTTCTGTGCCTTTCTGGCTCTCCCTTCCCAGTCCCACACTGTGGCAGCTTCCTGCTAGGATAAGGTAAAACTTCTCTGTGGAGGTCACGGATGTGTCTGTGAGCCCTTACTTTGGGATGACAGAAGACATTCCTTCCAGCCCCCAGCCCGGCTCTGGAGTGCTCTGTCCCCACAGCAGTCACCGCTCACTGAAGAGCAGCCGGTAGGAGAAATGTTGGGGAAAGAATTAATCCGGGTCTCCTGCATGTCTGCGGAGAACTTTGTGGCCATGGTGCTTTTCGGTGATGATAACAACGACAGCTTCTTCTAGAATTCTTGGGAGTTGGTGTAGTAAACAAGTGTCGTTTGACAGGCTTTGTGCTGTGCTCGAGCAGTCTCTACTCACTAGCTGCCTACTGTGTCGTAAGTGGTGGAACCGGCGTGCGAGTTTAACGTGTTGATACGATTGTTGATGCAAAAATAGAAAGGTGAGATGTCCTCTGTGTAATCTCTTAACTTTTTCAAACGTTTCTGTGCTAGAGCTCATTCTGATGCGAGTGGAGCCTTGGAACAGTAGTTCAGGAGAGATTTGTTGCAGTTAAGTTTTGCTTTTCCTTCTGCTCACCTAGCATTTTGCCTTCAACTGCAGAGGAGATTTGTGAAGCCCATTTCTTTTCCCTTTTTCAGTGGTTGCTCAGAGGGGGAAATAGGTAATCAGCAGGAGGTGTTCTACAACTCTTTTGTTTGCCTGCGTCCTTCGGACGAGTTGAGTTGTTGTCTCGGCGTGTGAGAAGTAGAACATCACTGCTGATTTAAGTCTGTCGCAGCATTAGAAGATAATAATGCTTTTGAATGTGTTGCATTTTGTAGGATTTGTGAAACTCTAATTATATTGTGTCATTCTCTTGAAAAAAAACATATTATTACCTTCTCTTAACGCCGCTTAAGTAAGGACAGGCAGGTGGGGATGACCCGTGAGTCCCTAACCTGGCATCGCAGAGTTGTAGCCATTAGCATTTTCTCAGAAGCATACCTAAAAAAATATTAATTGAATTGGAATGCTGAGTCGCATGAAAGCTTCAACGGGATTCGTCACGGAAGCGTGCCTTAAATTGGAGGCTATTTTGAAAAGCACCATTGGTCGAGGCAACGTTCTCAGGATGGCGTAGCCTCGCGCGTGGCTGCTTCAGCCGTATGTCACTGCGTATGTAAATTCCATGGGGATGGGAATTCCCGTCCATCTTTGGTGTCCTTTGCGGGAGGGATCTGTAAATAAGTCAGAAGTGTAAGTAGGAAATACTTCCCTGGTTGTCCGGGAGGTTATTTTTAATACAGGCAATCAGATAATCAAATCTACTCTCAGGCTCTTTAATGGGAGATTTACTGGCTCCTTCGTGTGGTATTAACTTGGGTGTGAACGCTTCTCCCTCTGTGCCTGATCGGTTTTGCACCGGATTGAGATGGTGCAGAACTTTAGATCGATACCTTCTTTATCGCGATGTACCATCTGCTGATCACAGCAAAGCCTTGAAACTCTTAGTAATCTCATGCCCCTTCCTCCCCCCAAAGTTTGAAGACCGGGTTATTTTGAGCTGGTCAAAATTTCTGTCAACAAATAATCCTTGTTTTAACTGTATGAATTATAATCCATAGTCTTCTGGTACTAAAATGGAACTGAACTTTAGTTTGGCAGCTGAAAATGGCTGGCTGAGCTGTGACAGAGTTCTTAAATTTGTATTTATTTATTTTTTTAAAGTAGTACTACATGTGAAGAGGGAAATGAGGCAAAGCTGAAAAGAGACTTTTTTAACACAGCTGATGAAGAGTTTTCCACTCCGCTTGTCAAATGGCACAGCTTGGTAAAATCAGCTAAATAACAGATAATTGTAATGTCAGATGAATAGAATTCGTTATACCTTAAAAAGAAAACTTCTATCTTCTAATTAAGATCTCAAACATGAGGAATTCAGACACTTCCCTGGTACTTTTTTTTTTTTCCACAGCACTTCTGGCTTAGCTGACACTGCTTTAGCTTGCAGAGAATCGGGTTGATTTTTGTGTTCATGTTTTGCATCCTCAGTTGGTGAAGCACAGCTGCTCGTGTAATTCTTTTGGAACTTTCTTGAGGTGCGAGGTTAATAGCAGGGCTGTTTTCTCTTCGGTGTTTAACAGTTAACCTCCTGTAAAAGAAGAGCTGTTGTACCTCAATTCTGAGAACACGTTAGTCTGTAATACCACAGATGATTTCGTATTGCCTTTGTTCTGTAGTCCAACTGGAGTTGTATCTACCAGGCTTTTTCAGAACACCTTTTTTCCTGTGCTGCTGCCCCATTTGTGCACAAACTCATTTGGGTGAAGACCATCAAGAGGAGAGTTGTGGAGGGGGTGGAGTAGGAAGTGAGTGGCAGTGACATTTGAAGGAGGACCTGTCTTCAAGATATGGAGACCTCAGTTCAAGAAAGCAGAAGGAATGGCAGAATTATTTTTTTACAAGGAATGAGGGATGTGAATCCCAGTAAGGGTGGTAGTTGCTCGTACGTGCAGAGTATCTTGCCCACAGAGCAGCCAAGTTTGCATCCCGTTTGCATCTTCTACTGTACAGCAGATCTAATTAAGTCGGCATTTCCCCCTTTGGTTATTTGAATTTATCCTGATGTAATCTGTTCTGCTTTTTCTTAGCACAGGGATCCTATTGAGTCCTTTTTGTTCTTTTATTTCTAGTAAGGTGGAATTTATTTTTTTTTTTTGTCTGAGAATGGCTGCTGGTTTTGCCTGTACCCACTTGGTGCATTTTCAATTCATGAAAGTCAGTACTTGTGCTGGAGAGAATTTACATCTGTCTTTAAGGTTGAGTTCAGGATTGAGCTGAAAGCTGATGAGAGCTAGGTAGAGAATGGATAGCGGGCGTGCAGCCTGCTGCCCAGGGGATGGGGGCACTGGGAGGCTGGGCCTGGCTCTATTTTGGTAGGTGTAAATAGGACTCCTTCCAGTTGTGAGCAAGGAGCCTGCAGTCGTCTTTTATTTTTGTTCGTTTTCCTCCCACTGTGCCAGAAGCCAGTACAAGGTGATGTTTTATTTGGGTTATGCTTGCCATTATTTTTGTAAACAAATGCCAGGGTTTAAAAACCCTCTTTGTGATAGTTTGGTTGTGTCTTGAGTAGCTGTTTTGAATGAAATGGAAAAAGTCCAAATTACTGGGAAGTTTATAGAAATGAAGAAACTTTCCTAAGTCATGTTGATGTCCTAGAGGTTTGGGAGTTAGCTTTCCTGAGGTGAAGAAAACTGTCGGAACCACGGTTCACGTGACCCTGGAAAGCAAACCAAACTTGAGTGGTTCATGTGACCCTGGAAAGCAAACTAAACTTGAGTGGTCTGATTTGTTTTCAGTAGATCAAGATGATCAAGTCACCTCTTAGTGGCTTCTACATGCACTTTTGTAGGTCTGTTCCCTTGAACACCGTGTGGCTCTTGGTGCATAGTCAGTCGATCCTCTGAGGAGAAAAAACAACTTTCATAAATGTAGATGATCCTAACAAGAAATAGGAAATGTGCTCTGTGAAGGCGACAGTCGGTTTCGGAGAGGATGCTGTTTCTTGTGGTTGGGAAGACTAAGTGCAGTGGGTAAGTGTTGACTCCTACTTCTTTCAGGCTAATGGGCTTGAAAGTATTTCTGCTCTCTCCAGTCGCCTTCTCAGGCTCCAAGCAGGGATTCTGTAGAGACGACTGGGGTGTTTAGTAGTTGCTGCTGTCTGAATACTTCCCTGAAACAGCTTCAATCCACAGGTCTGAGTCTAAAGTAGTCTTTTTTCTTTCTTTTGTTTCCCTTCTTTTTAGTTCACACTGCTATGGTAAGTCAGGAGTACTTTGTACCGTGTGTCTTAATGGCTGATTGTCCTTTATGTCATTTACAGACTGGCCGGTGGGTTTAGGTTTTGGCTACAAAGGCTTCCCCATCCAGTGTGCTTGTTGAGAAGCTAATTTTATCTTGCTGAAGGGTAGAGATTGTCTGCTGGACTATTTACATTTTTTTTGACCTCAGCATTACTGTTTAGCTTGGCAAGGATAAAAATAATTGTCACCTCTTGGCTTTTAAATGGTTTATTTAAAGAAGGTTGTTCAGTGGTCTCGAGGGGAAAGTTATTCCCACTCCCCCAAAACATTTTGTGTTTGGTGTTTTGGAGCTCTGACTCTGAAACCTAGAAGCTCAGAGTACCTTGCAGTTGTTGGATCTGTATTATGAGCAAAATACAGATTAATAATGATAAGGTTCAAAAGAAAGCGATTAAACCCTCCATAAAATCCAGTATCACTCCTTCTCTAGAAGGAGTTTATTTTCCCTGTGATACTTTATGCAAGTTCTTTGCACTAGTTAAGCAGCTACATACAGTAGTGGGTTTTGTGTGCTGTGGTAATAGCATTTTTGCATCTATTTTTTTTCTTTCTTTCTTTTTTTCCCTTTTTTTTTGGATACTTTGCTGTCTAGCCAGTATCTGAAGAAGAGCTGGATAAAATGAGTGTAGCTTATGTGGCTTACTTCAGCTAGAAGCAGTCTGAACTATATGTAGTGCAAATGCATATACCAAAGACAGCCCTTAACTGTATCTGAAGGTGGCTTGCCATTAATTAGGAGGGAACTACACACCAGTTGATGCTAAGTGTGTGTTTCCTGGTTTCATCTGGAGGCAGGTGGTTATTCTCCTCTGAACAGAGACGCCGTTTCCATGTAGCCATGGTCTAATTTATGGTCAGCCAGTATTGGGGAGCTCCAGAGGATAATCGCTAGAACTTGGTGTCAAGCGTACAAGTCTTAATATAATGTTCCTTGGTTGTTGGGTGGGTTGAAGTGTTTCTGAGGTTTTATGTCTGACTCGAGAGCGTGTTTTCAGTCAGGGCATGACATCTGGTTTTCCTCATCTTCTGTGAGGATGGCTGAGATCTAAACAAAAATGAGCCTCGTGTTTTAGGCATCCAGTCTAAACACAGATAAACTATATTTTTGTGTTTGACCTCCCTTTTTATAAAGAATCCTCTTGTTCAGCCGCTGTACTTTGTCCAGTGCAAATGTTTTAATGATGTTTTAACCATTCTGTTGTGTTTTGTTACGTGTTTGTTACCACCTTGTACATCTGGAGTCGGTGTTCTGTTTGCGATGATCAGATTGGTTAAATATTGCTGGCTGTATTTATGCGAATATTCTATCGGAGCTCATTATTTTGAGTCACTTTGCTTGGTTTTTGATTAGTATTGTGTGGGAGATGCTGTGTATTATGTAACTCTTGATCTGCTTACTCTCATTTTCCCAGATGGTGATGGTTTCTAAGTAAGCAGTTGTAATTAGTCCATCCTCATGTGTAGTAACTCTCCTCTAAATAGTTGTTCACTTTTGAGTTCAAAACAAAAAAACCCAAATCCCAAATCCTGAAAAATCTCTCTCCTGAAATAAGAGAACTGAACTGCAGGCTGCTGCTATTGGTTTTTACAGATTGTTTTCAGCAGGTAAGGTTTTCCTAGCTTTTAGTAACAAATTTAATGGAGCTATGTGTAGTCAGACCCATTTGAGATGAGTAACAAATAAAATGGAAGCGTGTGCTTTGCAAGTTACACAGCAGGACTGTCTGGAGGGGTTAAGAGCACAGAATTGCTTCAAGGGATAAACATCAAAATAAAAACCAAGTGGAAAGAGTGAATGTTTAGTATTGTCAAATACCTGTTAATTCTGTGATGAGTTTTCAGCTCGCTTCTTTGCCTTCTTCCTGCAGAGAAGGTTTGCAGTATTAGACATCCTCTCGCATTGGAACTGCGTATCAGTTCTCTTGCTTATGAGAAGTCAGGCTTTAAGCTGTGTTTGAAATGATAGCAGTTGGATTGGAAGTGTGAATAGAATATTGAAAAGAAAAGCTGAAGCAAATTCAGTGTAGGTTTTCTGAATACTGTAAATACCTAGTAAAGTGAAGATGCTTTGAAATGAGATGCAAATCCATAAATCAAAACGAAAGCAGCATTTATTAATTGTATATGAATGAAGCCTGTCAGAATTCACCCAATGAACAGACATCTCAATGTTTTCAGAAGTTACTGCTGACTTCCTCAGAATGTTTCTTGGTTCATAGAACTGCATTTCTTGCGGCGTGTTTCTTTGTGAAAGAACAAGTTACTCTAGATTTTAACTAACAAGAGTAGATAAAAAGTTGTAAGTAATGAAGGAGGGAGATGAAGGTAATGAAGAAAAATCTGTGGTGCCAGTCTTGACTTGATGCCTCTCTTAAGACAGCAGAGTTCTTCTTGTCTTCTGTATTACTGGGAGCAAAGGAACAGCTCTGCTTCTTGGAGAGCAAAGCTGATCCTTGTGTGCTTTGGGAGCAGTGCTGTTACCGGGGCGAGGATGGGAAGGATAACGTAGTTTGACAAAATCCTCTGTCTTCCAACATAGTTCTTACTTTGTAAGAAAAGGTTTTTTTGCCTGCGTTCTGTAGTGATAGCTGCAGTCTGAGACCAGTTCCTGCTCCGTGTAGTACAAACCAAAACTAAAAACGTTGCAGGGAAACCCCCCTCACCTCCTAGAGCAGCATGCAGGGAAGGGTTGCAGTGCTCTTTTCCTGAGGTGAGCCTGTTTTCTCCTCTTTGCTGATCTGCTTGGGACAGAATCCTTAAAGAACTGTCCCAACAACCAGAACAAACTATACTCACCTGTTGAATCCTGTGCTTCAGCGTGTTCAGGCTAATACAGAAGAACCTTTTGCTTTTGTGACATTGCAGTAATCTTTCTGTTCTTTATTCTAACACACGGTTATTGCCCTAACTGCAAAGCTTCCAGATTCAGTGCTGATCTGATTTGGTTGCCCTGTTGACAAGGTCAATGTTCTTAATTTTTAATTTATATTTTTTTAACTAATCCACAGAGATGACGGGGCAACTTACTTAGTTCCCTTCAAACTATAGAAGCCTAGCTTCAGGTTTTATGCTTTTAATAAACTGAGGCTTCTGCTGAAGTCTTGAGACAGCAGTTGAGCAAGAACAGCGAGTATTTGAAGGTGGAGTAGAAGTTTAGTAAGTTAAGAGAATAAAGCGTCCTTAAAATTCCATCTTGGAAATCAGGGCAAATTTCCGGTGAAAATCAAATTCTTAATACTCGGGAATAAATTTCAAACAGGTTATTGGAAAATGTAAGTTGTTTTTGTTGAAGTATATTGACAGTGTGATAACTTCACAGGGATTCTCGGACCCAGACGACAAAAGCACGTTTGTGCCAGTACCTTTTGTGTAGCATTGAAGAGGTTTGCAGAGAGTTTGCAAGTCTGAGAGAAACAAACTGGCCTCTTTTGGTTTAAGCTTGTGTACAACTCTGTTATATTTATTTATTTTAATACCTTCCTACTGGCTGTATTTAAAAATCGGCCACGTTTTTGTTTGCCAAGTCCCTTGGTACATCTTAGACGAGCTTGAAAAAGATACGGTGGGCAGAGTCAGCAGCCAGAGTGACAGTGTTTATAACTGTGTTTGTTTGGAAACAGCGAAATCAAACCATTGCTGTGTTTCCTGCTGCGAGCAGTTGACTCACGTTCATCTTCTGCATCTTTGAAAAATGGTCTGCAGTTTTACAGGAGAAAACCAGCTCCAACTGCCTGGATTCAGACTAGGGCCTATTTTATTGCAGCTGCTTAAGGTGATAATCCAGATGTGTGATTTTAACAGGCTTTGCAATTAAAGTTTGTCTGTGTATAAATGAACTTCAGTTTTCTAAGAAATATGCTAATTTTTGGTGGATAATTGGATGAGAACTGGAGGCAGTGACGTGTGAGAGGGAACACTTGTGAAAATGTGTCAAATTATGCAGGGTTAAACCTAGGGAATTTCTCTTAAGAAGCTGTTTGTCTGTTGTGTGTATATCTGAACTTCACAGCAACATTATCCAGCTGTTAGTGAGCAATTCCAGCTGTCAGACTGAGCTCCTTTTCTGGGAGATGTACGTTTAAATACACTGCATTTCATAATGCATAAAGATGACAGTCAGTGAAAGTGCTGCTGTTTGATCTCTTGCTTTGACTCGTAGCCCTGTCCCTCCCCTCCTTTTTGTGGTTGGATGTCTGAAAGGTGTTATTTCTACACTTGTAATCTGTTGAATGAACAAATTCTTCATTTGGTTATAGAGACCTCTCTTTCTTTCTGAACACGATGCGTCCGCTTATTTTGTTTCTCCAAAAAATTGATTCCGTGCTTTAAAATAAGAATAAATAAACCAGCCTGTCTTTCTTTTTGGAGCAGCCCAAGAGAGGCAACTGCATCGGGGGCGGAAGGAGGATGGGTCTCTTCTTGCCTTGCTGAAGGCTTAAGTTGATACCTAACCCCCCCTTTTTTTCTGTAAATACTGAAGCAGTTAGTTTGGTTTGCAAATCCCTCCCCGTGAGCAAAACGAGGTAAGGTTGGATTTGATCAGTATAATTACATAAGGACTCTGCCAGCACAGATGCCAGCACTATCCCAACAAAAAAATCTGTAGTGTGGACTGGTCTAGAGCAGCATCTGGCCTGTTTGCAGGGAAAGGCTTGATCATCCAGTGAAATTGAGCTATGTACTATTCCTTGTTTGAGACAAAGGAAAAGTAACTCTGGACACAAGTCAATAATTAAAATGAGGGCTGTATAATACAGCCCTTCAGAAAATGTTATTTCAGGGCTTTGTTGTTTCTTCCCAGCTTCCCTGTGCCTTTTTGTGTTTTCCCCTCCACACCTAAAAAGCAGAGTATCCTTACAAGTTGAAACAAAGCAAAAGAAAAAATAGTGACTCTTCTAGGTGAGCTTTTTTGACTGACTTTAGCAAGCTGCCTTTTTACTAAATCGTAGAGTCACAGAAAGGTTTGGGTTGGAAGGGACCTTAAAGATCACCTGGTTCCAACCCCCCTGCTATGGGCAGGGACACCTCCCACCAGACCAGGCTGCTCAGAGCCCCATCCATCCTGACCTTGAACACTTCCAGGGATGGGGCATCCACAGCTTCTTTGGGTAACCTGTTCCAGTGTCTCACCACCGAAGAACATCTTCGTAATGCTTTGATTCCTTATTGTTTTATCAGAATTTAATATATTCTCCTGTTTATTGTAGTGAGTTAGACTGTCCAGACAGTATTTGGCACGCTGTATGAACTCATCCATGGGCGCTCGCTTGGAGTTCTGTGGGGTTTAATTTGTCTGCTCGTGCTTTTTGGCCATTAGAGCACCTGCCTGCACTTCAGTCACTGTTGTGCTGTTTCTCTGAGCGGGGTACTATGAGATTGAACTTCTCGGTGAAGGAGCTAAAATAACAAGTTACCTTGAAGACAAGAGAGGCAAAGAATTCTGAAAAAAAGGTAACTGCTCAGTGTCTGGGTGATGCTGGTTTGTCACCAGTAAATCAGATGGCTCTGGTGTCCCTGGGGTGGGTTACAGCTGTGGGCCAGACCAAGGTCTAGAAGTGAAAACCTTGCCGTATGTGGAAGTGCTGCATTTGCTCCGGTGGCTGTGCCGTAGTTGGTGTTGGCAGAACTATCAGGGAGAAAACCGCATTGCTCAGTTGAGTCTGTCTTTTTATGTTCTTTACTTCAGAATAACCCGGGGCCTTGTGTTTGGAGGCAGTGAGCTCATAGCTCTGAGGCTTTCAAAGCTGCAGATACTCGGCCTCTCTAAGAATTACGTCTGAAAGCATCTAGCTTTTTAAGGGGTGCAGAGAATAATGGCAGCTAAAAACCTAATCTCATGACATATCTGAAAGCTTTTCTGTAACACAGTATTTACTGTGCTATTTAGCTTCATAAATAGTATCTCAGTATTTGTTTAGATGGTTTTCTTTTTTTTGCAACCAGCTGCTTTTCAACTTGAGCAGCAATCTCCTTTCCCAGCTCTAATGTTCTGATGGTGTTTTGTTTTCTTGCCCCATCCCGAATGTGGCTGGGGATTTGTTTGCCAGTGGGAACTGCTGGTGTTGAGGCTTTAGAAACCAGGGCAGGTAAGAGACCACTTGCAGTGACAGATCCCACTGGTGCTGCTTCAAAGCTCTGGCTTTGGATTGAAAGCATTACCTACTCAAAACACAGCAGCTTCTGTGCAGGTAGAAGTTCTTCTCAAGCTGGTATTGGGCATGGCAGTACTGGGACAGCCTCTTTCTGTTTGTCCTGGTGGCACCGGCGAGATTGCTCTTGGTGGTTCTCTTGGTGGCAGTTGGCAGGTGCACAGATGCTGTGCTGCTTCCTTCTCTTTTCTGAAAACCACATTCAGCTGTCTTTACATTTCTCACTGGGAAATGTTAATGTCTCAGAAAACTCTAGAGAGGGAATAAGATCAATAAGAAATGTTGAAGTCGTTAACGTTTGGCTTTAAGTTTTTTTAATAAAAACTTATTTTGGGAACTGGGGTTGGAAAAAGCCTTTCCCAAGTGTAATAGATACATCTAGCATATAGTGTACTCACATAGGTGTTTGGACAAAGCTTTGCTTTATGGAGTAGAGGCAGTTTTTTCCCTCCCAAGTTTCTGCAAAGTCTCTGAAATCACCCTTGGTAAAATCAAGTTAATTTTGTATTCTTTTTTGTGTATTTATTCATGGCACAGCAATGGGCCCTTGTGGCCAGGAAGGCCAATGGTCTCCTGGGGGGCATTAAGAAGAGTGTCCAGTAGGTCGAGGGAGGTTCTTCTCCCACTCTACTCTGCACTAGTGAGAGCACATCTGGAGTATTGTGGTCAGTTCTGGGCTCCCCAGTTCAAGAGAAACAGGGAGATACTGGAGAGAGTCCAACGGAGGCTACAAAGGTGATGAAGGGACTGGAACATCTCTGCTGAGGAAAGGCTGAGAGCCCTGGGGCTGTTTAGCCTGGAGAAGAGAAGCCTGAGAGGGGATCTTAGGAATGGCTACAAATACCTGCAGAGTGGGGATCAAGCAGAAGGGGCCAGGCTCTTTCCAGTGATGCCCTGGGATAGGATGAGAGGTAATGGTATCTAGGAGAAACACAGGAGGTTCCACCTCAACAAGAGGAAAAACACTTCCCTGTGAGAATGGCAGAGCCTGGCCGGGGCTGCCCATGGAGGTTGTGGAGTCTCCTTCTCTGGAGACTTTCCAGCCCCCCCTGTATCTGTTCCTGTGTGGGCTGCCCTGGGTGACCCTGCTCTGGCAGGGGGGTTGGACTCGATCATCTCCAGAGGTCCCTTCCAACCCCTGCCATTCTGTGATTCTACGCATGTGGGTTTTGGCTTATTTTATTACCAAAATGGGGACCTTGATGTGATCTCACTCCCTTTGCTGCCTTATTCCAGGACACGGACATTTCTGAGGAATGATGGAGGGGAGGCAGTAGGAAGTCTAATTGCCATCTCAGCACATTCCTCAGTCTGCCACAGTGTTATAATGGAGAGGTGGGAGTGAGGTGCTCTGCAGGCTGTTCAAACAGGCAGCGTTAGAACCCGAGCTTTATGAGAGAGCTGTATGTGTTCCTGATTGCTCATCTGCTTTCACGCAGCATAAATATGGAGCACTGGTGAAAAGGATAGTCCTGCCCTCTCCTGTGTCCTGGCCATGCGATAGCCCCTCATTCATGCAGCCACCTGATCTGGTGAATAGATCAGAGTCGAGCTGCTGGAAAAAACCTATGCTGAGTGCTGGAGTCCACAGAAGGGAAATAGTAGGGCTAAGGGTGACAAATTTAAGTGGTCGGTTAGCTATGCCTCGGGAGAGCAAGGTCTGTCTGAAGGTATTTCACTGAAGAATGTACCAACTCATAAAGAGTGTCTCAGTCGGAGAACAGGTATAAACTCATTGTTAGTTTGGTGTTTCTAGTTTTGAATTTAATCCTGTTGCCTAACTTCTGTTTTGAGTTTCCTTTACCAGGCTCTGGGTGTTTTGGTTAACCAAGAGAGTTGCAGTAGGGTGAATGTGAACTGACAGTCAACTGCTACGACAGTTTTGTCTCTTAAACAGTTTTGTCTTTTAAACAGTTTTGCATGCTTAAAAATAGCACATAATTGAGTCTTGTATGTTAGGCAGCTATTCTGTGGTAAGGGAGGAAATAAACTGTATACATTCTTCTATTTGTCCTTTATCTACCTTCCTCACCCTTTCCCTCTATTATGCCTTGGCCACAAACCATTTTCTTCCTTCCCCATCCTAAGTTTCAGATTATTGCAGTGTTTGTAGATGCTTTGGTGTGAAATTCGACGTTGCTTGAACCTAGTTCTTTTACTTGAGCAGACTGATCACTTGTGTGGCAACTGGTCCTTTATAGACTGACTGAAACCAGTCTATACGTTAGCCTCAGCAGGTCATGACTGAGTTTAAACAAGTAAATTGGGATCAGCATAGGTGTGGCATTTAATAATTAACTTTCTGGTTACTCAGGTCCAGTAGGAAACCTGTAATGAGTCTTGTTTTCATTTTGTTTACAGGAATAGCTATCTGCTTAGTCTTATCCTTCATATTTGGCAATCGGAGGAGACAGTCTGAGCCAGCATGAAGACAGAATCCCCTCTTCATTAGAGAAAAAGTGAGTTGGAATTGAAGCTTGGATTTGTAGAATGAAAATACTACATTAGCTTGTCAACACACACAGCTTGTGCTTGCTTTCAAGTGCTATTTTAACTCTCTGACAGTACTGTTAGGACTGATGTCCAATCAAGGCCTGTATAAAATTTTCAGATGATGCATTTTATGTAAACTCCTACACCCTGCTTTTCCGAAAGAACTGCTTACTCCTCGTGTAACTTCCCACCTGATACACTCTTTCCTTCCAGACCCTGTGAGGTCTTGCAATAGACCTCACAAGATCCCCAGCTTTGTGTTCCTTTTCTTGTACTGTTCTATTCATACTGAGGTTTTCTTTTAATAATTTAATATTTGTGACTTGTTTCTGGAGCCATACCGGTCTCTTCTCCATTATTCTTAGCGTGTCTCTGTTTTCTGGGTTTGTTTTGGAAGCCTTTGTGCAAATTTAAGACTAGAAATGCAGGACTGACTTTTCATTTCTGCACTAGGAAGCCCTGAAGTTTGCATTTAAAGTCTCAAGTCTTATCCTTTTCGGAGTGGTTTTTCTCCTCCTTAAATATTCTAATAGTATCAAGAAAAAAAAGATTGCCAGCTTGCCCAGCCTGATTTTTATATTTGGTGCAGTACACATTGACTGGGTGAAAAATCATTTCCCTTTTTTTGGTTTTTTTAACCTTTTGTTTTTCTGAAACGGAGCTCCTATGCAACCATTGCGTACTAACGATGTATTCTGATCACTTAGCTTTCTGCCCGACGCGGTTCGCTTCAAGAAGTGCACGATGACAGAGCGTGGAATTAAATGGGCTTGTGAGTATTGTACATATGAAAATTGGCCATCTGCAATCAAATGCACCATGTGTCGTGCTCAGAGACCTAGTGGAACAATTATCACAGAAGACCCGTTTAAAAGCGGTTCGAGCGATATCGGTAGAGACTGGGATCCTTCGAGCACCGAAGGAGGGAGTAGCCCTTTGATATGTCCAGATTCCAGTGCAAGACCGAGGGTGAAATCGTCTTACAGCATGGAAAGTGCAAATAAATGGTCATGCCACATGTGCACGTACTTGAACTGGCCGAGAGCGATAAGGTGCACGCAGTGCTTGTCTCAGCGGAGGACCAGGAGTCCCACGGAGTCTCCTCAGTCGTCGGGTTCCGGTTCAAGACCGGTCCCTTTTTCTGTTGATCCCTGTGAGGAATATAATGACAGAAATAAACTAAATACAAGGGCTCAGCACTGGACTTGTTCCGTTTGTACGTACGAAAACTGGGCGAAGGCCAGGAAGTGTGTTGTGTGTGATCACCCCAGACCTAACAACATAGAAGCAATAGAACTGGCAGAGACGGAAGAGGCTTCTTCAATCATAAACGAGCAAGACCGAGCTCGGTGGAGAGGGAGCTGTAGCAGTGGGAATAGCCAAAGAAGATCTCCACCCACAACCAAACGCGAATCTGACGTGAAAATGGACTTCCAAAGAATTGAATTGGCTGGAGCTGTGGGCAGCAAGGAAGAACTTGAAGTCGACTTCAAAAAGTTAAAGCAGATAAAAAATAGAATGAAAAAGACGGACTGGCTGTTTCTAAACGCTTGTGTTGGTAAGTTGTCTCCTGCTACCTTACACTGTTATGTCTGTGGTGAGGTATTTTGGGAGGGTGAAGAATTAAAATGTAAACCTGGCATTTGATTTAAAAACAGCTTGCTTTATTTATCTTTTTGAATCTCTGCTCATTTTAATTTTAAAAAGCAAACCAAATGTAGAAGTTCCTGAAATAGCACCTGCTAGGAGAGAGTGCAGAGTTCAGCCATCGTCTGGACAGAGTCAGACGTGTTTCCCAACTGTGCTTAGACTTTTTTTGCCCTCCTTTAGAAATGGATATCCTTGTAACCAAATCCTTTTGGTCTGTGTCGTTGTCAGAAGGTGGGAAAACTACAAAACCACTCTACAGAACAATGCAGTGCGTGTAGGATTGTTAAAAGATGCCATTACTGGCTAATTAAAATGACTCTTCTTTTTGCTACGGCGAGCTCTGTTAGGAGAATCAGCAGCTGCAGCTTGGGAGTATTTGTAAACAGTGTAGAGCTCGCAACAGTACAAGATGCTCTGTCAGATGTTAAAAATAACACCAAAATATGTAGCTCCAAGAAACTGCATGTGTAATACTGACCTTGAAAGTAATAATGTTGTGTTAATACAGATCCTGTGTTGTAAATGTTTACAGGCTTTCTGAAAGTATTTCTGTAGTCAACTGCTGTAAAAAAAAAAAAAGAAAAAAAGAATACAAATATCAATTTTCTTTTGTATTTTAGTGCTTTCCTAAGGAAATTCTGGATAATTCTCCCAGTGCTGTTAAAGAACAGAGACATGTGAGAGCAGGGTTTTCGTCAGTTACTGACCTTGTGAGTTAACTTTTGTGCTGCAACTTCCCAGAAGCAGATATCTTGTGCCCCAGCTTACAGGCAGGTTGAACACTCGAAATACACAACTATTTTTAGAGTAAAACACTTCATTTAAAACTCTGGCTCTACTAGTATGTCTCATACTGTTCCTTAATGCTTCATGAAGTCACTTCATGCTTCTTATAATTGAAAAACTAATTTGTGGAGCTGCTTTATTTAATATGTTTGATCGGGGCTAGGTGTCTTTGAGTATCACGGGTTTGGTTTCTCTGAGCTAATAAATATGCCAGTTTATTTTTGTGTTGCGTCAACAGTTGGAGAAGCACATTTTCTTTTGAGAGGAGTTAGATGCCTCGGTATTTCCCCATACCTTCAGCTCCTTATATCTGACCAGATGTGCAGTGATTTGATTTTTTGGGGTTTTTTTTTTCCTTCTGAAATGAAGCAGTTGAAATTGTGTGGTATTCCATAAGTTATCAAGTACACAGGATCGATTGTTGGAGACGTTCTGTGCCTTGAAAGAGTCTGTCGTGCATTCTCATAACAATTGTATTAAATATTAAGGGGTTCCCCCCTCTGTTATTTAGAAAAGTGGAATTTTTATTATTTTTTTTTCTTCTATTCCAATGCCACTTTATTAAAATATTTCAAACTTAGAGATTTAATCTGTGTGGGAATGGTTGTGTTTATATTGCTACATAGTTTTGCAAGTGTTTTATGTTGCTTGTGGCTGTACAATTCTATATGAAGCTCAAAACTTCTCTTCATAGAAACTTTGTAAGGCAATAATGATCTTTTTATTATTATTTTTTAAATGAAAATAGTTTAAAGGGATCTTGATGAGAAAGCCAGAATGCAGATGGAGTTGTGCTATTTTTACTACTCTCCTGCTGAAAGATTTCATGGATTCCTTTCTGTAACTTAAACACTTACTATACTTCAGCTTTTTAACTGAGGGGAGGGAGGGGGGGCAAACAGCAACCAAAGCTGTTAATTATCAATCCTTCATTTCATTTTGCATCTTACAGATGTCACATTTTTCCCAATACCTCTTTGTAGCAGGAATAACCTTAGGAAGATCGATGAAAGCTTCATAGATTCTTTTATGGCTGTCTCTGGACGCGTTGGTAAGGTTTACTTTAATTTTAAAAGCAATAAGCCACATTTGTGCTGGTTGTTTTGTTGTCTTAGCGTGCCACCCTTAAAACAATTTAACTGTCAATTGAACAATTTGGCCTGAAGCGTATGTTCTGACCGTTGAAATCAGCTGGGTTATTGTGGCTTAGTTACTCTTTCAGCCAGCTGGAGCCCTTGGGAACTTGTAGCCAAGCGCTTGTCAGTCCTTAGCCAAACACAGTTAGAAAACAGGGCAAATTCATGTTTAAATGTCAAGTAAATGGAGTTGGTGTGTGATCTGCTGCTGTAGTCCAGCTGATGAGAGGTGGCTTTGTTGAGAGTCGGTGGCTTCACGCAGCTCACCTCTGAGTTTATGCTCAACCGGTTGTGGAGGGTCCGTTTGTTTGGAGAGACATACCAGTTTAAAGCTTTTTGGATTTACAAAGTGTACCTTTCCCTGAAGTTAAAATTAAAGGTGTAGGAGTAGTTCTTGGCAGGTTGGTTGTTTTCTGTTAGAAGAAATTATCTTTCAGAAGGTACCAAGGAAGATGCTGGATATTTTAGCACAGCTGTTTAGTTGAACTCCCTCTTTGCATCTCAACTCTCATATAAAATCCTTTTTCCTAGATCCCTAATGTAATGTCAAGTTTCATTAAAAACATGTATCAGACTACTTCCCCCCCCCCCCGTTAGCTGAAACATGAGGAAAGGTGTGTGTCTTGTGTGGGTTTAGGAAAGCACCCCTCTGTGTGTGTGTGTGTTTTTCTGTTTGTATGGGGTTTTCTTGCTTGGTTGGAGACATCTATTAGTGCTCCACCCACCTCAGTAAATACAGATGCTGTCAGGGGTCCCATTCCTTGCAAATCTAGGCTGTACAAAATGTGGTGAGTGCAGCTCTTGCATTTCAGCATGAATACTTTCTTGATGGAGGGGATTCCTTCAGAATCAGAAGGATTAGTGGCATCCTCTGTTTCAAACTCTGCAAGTCAATGCACTTGAACGTTATTTTTGTTACCCACTTGGTTTTTGCAGCAGTGAATGTATCTCTCAACTAATTCTTTCTCAAAAGGATGGGGTTTTTTTTTAGAATTAATTTGATTAAAATTTATTAAAATCAGAATCAGCAGAGTGTGTAGTAAATATGGCTGTTAAATAACATGATTTGCTACAAATGCCAGTTTGAATTCCAATGAGAAATTACAAATGGTTTCTGCAAGGACACCGCTGCTTTCTGTTGTACTGGCCTAGTACAAGGTTAATGCCAAGTCCAAGGTGACTCATTCCTTGGGGTTGTGAGGTGGGCTAATGTATATTTAAAACAAAGCTCTGTTGTCTTTTATATAACTCATGGCATCTGTGCCAGCGAGGTTTGGTGGCCTGTGGGGTGTGGGGACTCCGATGTGCAAGAGCATTGGGCACAGGTTACCCCTGTGGGGCCTGGTGAAGCTGCTTGCAGCAGGCTGTGGATGTCAGTGGTACAAAGAGATGAAGATGGTCACGACTGGAAAACCTTTCCAGCGTTCAGAGTTTGCTTGGGGCTTACACTTCAGTACCTGCTGAAGCTTCCCCTCCTCTGGCACGTCGGGGCTGTGTGTCAGAGTGGTGCTAGTGGAGGGTGTTTGCTGCAGGGCACTGCTGGGGATCCTTGGGTTGTGTGTGTTCTACTCCTGAGCTTCAGCTGTAGTCCACAGATTAAAAGTAAACTGCTTTTCTTCTCCTTTTCCTTTCTCCTCCAACCCTGCTTAGGAACTGCTGCAGGAGAGTCCCCTCTTCTCTTTCAGTGCAGGGTGCTGAGGCGGCTGCTGCATCACGGGCCAGGCTGCCCTGCTGGGGTGGGGGCTCCAAAACCAAGGAGACACATTCCTTTTTTGCCACGTGAAAGAAACAACTAAGAGCGTGTTTCTTAAACAAATCCAGGATATTTAGAGCAATCTGTAATGAGTCTTGTTTTGCAGTACATCCTTAAAAGGACTGTTAGTTCATTCCTAGTATTCCTACATGTGTCTCTGCTTAGTTTTTCCTTTGTCGACTACTTTATCTTTTTTACAGGGTTGTTTTGGTTTGGTGGGTTGTTTTTTTTTTGTTTTCTTTGTCCTTTTCTCCCTTCGGTTTTCTGAAGTGGTGCCAAATGTGTTACCCAAGCATTCAGAAAGCCTGTGGGAAAGGACAGTCGTCTTGTCCACACTGAGGTATGAAGTTGCCTGGGAAGTGTCCCAGACTGTCCTGGAGTGGTGGAGGCCACCTCCTGCTCTGTGTCTTGCAGAACACGTGGCCCTTTGCTGACAGCGAAGGCCACCTGAAGGCACTGTCATACCAAGGTGCTTCCAGCTGGCACTGCCACCCACAGTAGTCCTCTGAGCATCTTGCTTCTCTCCCCCTGGCATGTTTGCCTGCCAGTGTACAGTGATGTGCATCTGGAAACTAATCTTGCTGAAAATGAAGCTCGATAAGCTTGATTAGAGGATATCTTGGGTTTAGTTTTTTTTTTAAAGGGCTTGTGGTGGGTTTTGATTGTCGCTTTTGATTTTAGTAAACCCAGAGTGGGTTCCTCATCACATCCATGGTACAGCTAAACCTCGGTGGGCAGGGCTGTTGGTGCTGTAACGAGGGAGTGGGAAGGGTGGGAACAGGCTGCTGGAGGTGGGCAAGGGTCACTCGCTTTTCCTCAGTGTCAGTTTGGGCTGGCATGACCTGTTTGGGGAAGTTAAAAGCATTTAACCTTGGAAGCGGTGATGGTTAACTTGAATATCCTTCATGATTCTCCATCGTCCAGCCTCCATTCAGGGGCAACCCCGCGGGCAGCTGATCAGCTGTTAATGCAGCAAGGAATGTGGGAATGTGGGTACCTCTGGCTGACAGGTAGGGGAAGGAAGAAGAATGTGTTTCAACAGTTCTTTTCATACATGTGCTCCTCTGTCCTGCAGTGAGGTGTTGGGAACATCCTATGTGGACTGTATGTAGGGCTAAGAGCTGCCTGCACGGGAAAACAAACAGGTCATTGCCATACGTGCATCGGGTGGCTTGAGGTTTAAGGTGTCATCTTGGAAGCCCTTTAGTTCTTTTTAAGCTGATGGAAGTTGCTGAGCTTGAAGAATTAAAGTTCACTCTACAGGAGGTTCTGTCTCCAACTGTCATTACCTAGATGTGATGTTGACTGTGCTGATACTGCCAGGGGAGGGCCTGGAGATGAAGAGAGCGAACAGAAGGGTGTGGTTAGGCCCATAAAGATTTTTTTCAGACAGTCCTTCTCTTTTATATTAATTAATGTGTCATATTTGCTTGTAAAGGAGCTCCTCCAAGAGAAGAAATTCTTCTTGGACTGAATGTTTTTGGTGCTCAAAATGCTGAAATGGAGTAACTATTGATAATAAAATTTTATGGCTGCCCAGTGCACTCCTCGTGAACAGTTGGAAGAGGCTGAGGGCTGAGCTCCAGAGAATGCTGCAGCTTGTGTGGTCAAACCACAGGCCCTCAGTGCTCTCTGTGCTGGAGGAACAGTAAGATTCTGAACAAGTGTCAGAATTAGGTTTTAAGAGATCAGTTGATCGGCCCTTCCCTTGCTGGAAGGTCACCTTGGCCCTTAAACCAGTCTGTAGATGAGTGAAGGAGAGCATGTGAGGGCACCGTGTTTCTGCTCCGCTGTGTGTTGCAGAGGGATCTGTCTTTACTTTTAACTTCTAAAATGTATAATTGGATGGTTAAAGAACTTGGCCTTCTGTTAGCAAGCAGTTGAAGGAGCAGTGACGTTGATGACGATTGTCCCACATCCGAGTCCCAATGACCTCCTGGAGGCGAAGCATTTCCTTCTGTGGTCTACTCAGACGTGAGAACACGTGGTTTACTGTAGCATTCCTACCTCCTTCAATCGAGGAAATCTCAACTCAGTCTACACACAGGCAACTTCACACTCTGAATTGAGCAAAAAATGTTGTCTCTGCTTTAGCAGGTTATGTTGTAATTACTTCTCTTTGGTTTTGCTTGGTTCATTGCAGTTTAATCCCGTTCAGCCTTTTCCAAGCTTTAGAATACCTGTCCCATAGTATATGCAAGGCTGAGTATGTGCCTTTTATACAGTGATGCTTTTACAGGTTTTGAGGGTCAGGAGCCTACCTGAGAATCAGCTGCTCTGGGCTGTCTGACCCGCTGCGTTTCGCTGCTCTGCAATGGCTCGTTCGTCTCCAGAGCAGCTCAACTGCGGTGGTGTTGAGGAACCTTTAACTAGAGGGACAACCAGCGTGGTTGAACTGAGTGTTACTATTCTCTCTTCTTGCTTTTAGTTTTTCTAAGTGCATATTTTGTGTGTGGAGGTGGTGTGTCCATCCTGAGCTGCTGAGGCTGCCTGCCCAGGTCTGGCTCTCCCAGCCTCTCTGCTGCCTCGGAGGTCAACGGCACAACTGCGTCAGTTGGATGCAAAAGAATTTGCCTGTTTCATTTGCAAGTTGTGGCAGCCAGCGTGCTCCAGAACTATCAGGCAGACAGTGGAGTAAATAAAGGCTGCTGCTGTGGTGGTTTCGCTGGAAACTTTTCCATCTGGCTGCTTTGAAGTCACTGGGGCTGTTCAGTCAGGGTAAACGGGACTGAGGTTTCTCGTTGTGCTTGTGAGCTCTTGTCTGTTTTCTAAGTTGGCTTAAACTGCTCTAAACCCCGTATTTTACAACTCCTGAAGAGTAAACTTAATAGCACCTTAGCTGAAGTAGTTTGACTTTAGCAGCTAGGCTAATTATGAGCTTACTTGCTACGAGCAAAGGTAATATTGATCTGTAATAAAGAAGATAGTTGTGGGAAAAATGACCGAGATGGTACAAATAGTTGTTATTGGGTGATTAATATCATTTTATAGTTAGTCTTTTTAAACAACCTTCTTAATCTCCTATCGCGTATCTTCTCATTTATACGGAGATGGCATATTCCTGATCTGTGATACCTCTGGAATCAAAAGAAGAAGAAAAAAACCTTGGCTCCCATTGCAGTGTAAGAATATTCCAGTAAGAGGAAGTGCCTGACTTGCAAATGGGAACACAGTTGAACCCGTAAACGCAGAATACTGACTTGCACTTGCATTTTCTCGTGGCTTGGGTGCAGCACTTGCCCTCCTGTCCTGTCACTTAGGATGTCAGGCTATAGTCGTGTGCCTTAAGCAAAGCAAAACTTTTGGGGAGACAGGCACACGGGCCGGTGTCTCCAGTTGCAACGCCAAGCTCACTTTTGCCGAGGATCAGAAGTAGACTTGAGTCCCAAGGATCCCTTTGCGGCTGTGCAGCTCTTGGAGCCGACCAGAGCTCTGCCCTGGCAAGAGGTGCCGCTGCCGGAGCGCTCACGGGTGCTGCGTGACCAACCTTTGGGCAAATGCCACTCTGGGTTTTGACATTTTCCCAGTCTGAGGAATGCAGTGGGTGTCGGCAGCGGGGAGCCATCCAACTGGCGCGGCAGCGCGTCGGGACGCGGCTCGGAGGCTGCTGGCGGAAGCTGTCGGGCGCTTGCGCGTTGCGGAACGGAGTGGCTTGGAACAACGGTAACTATGTCTGTGATATTCCTTGTAAAGAGTGTGTTCTCAGGCTCCGTTTCGATAGGCTTCAACGAATGGAGGCACTCGGTCACCTGGCAGAAATCAAATGTGCTTCCTCTTGTCAATAAAAGCATTTTAAGACCTCATTTTGCAGCGGTGATGCTGAATTTAGGAACTGCAGGCACTTCTTACATATGTAAGAAGTGTACGTACTTCTTGCATGTAGAGGCAAGTTTACCCTGTACTTTGAGGCAAGATATGTTGTGTGTTTGGGTTTTTCTCTTCCCTTTGGGTTCAGCTTTCTGGCAATCTGCCTGTTACTACTATTTTTTTTTTTTCTTAGAATGGGTAAAGAGAAGTTTGGACTTTTCTTGTTGCTGAGAAGGGCCAGAGAGGTTTGTAATGACTGTAGACCATCAGCCCTGCAGCAGTGATGTTCTGGGTACTTGGGTCAGGGTATTTCAGTGTAGCTTAGTACCAGCCACTAGAGCCTGCAGCGGGTTTGCAAGCAGCAGCTTCTTAGAAGGGAATAGACTTGTCACGGGCTACGTGCAAAAAAATCCCCTGCAGAATGAGCTCTCTGTGGTTTGGTTTTTGTGTTGTGTTTATCTATTGGGACTTGGTTACAAAATGGTCAGTGCATCCAGGAGTTGGCTTGCCTGGACTTGATCTAAAAATTTCCTGATGCTTGCCATTCCCCCCACCCCCCAAGTAGTCACTTGGCTGCTAGGATTAAGGAACAGAGGATGCCCAGATACGATGCATCACCAGCCCTCCGTGAGCTATCACCGTGCCAGCTTGATGTGTCATTTAGCAGAGCAGCACCATTCTTCGCTTCTAGATAAAGTATTGCCAACCCTATATGTAAGATGCATGTATAATCTCAATTTTTTTGATTGATTTATTTAAATAAGGCCTGGAAAGCATACCCAGTTTGCCTGATTTTGATGTATGTGTTGATCTTTAGCGTAAAATTCATCAATGAGGTTTAGAAATTGGCCAGCAGGACTAGGGAAGTAATCAGCCTCCTGCACTGGGTATGGGTGAGGCCTCACCTTGAATCCTGGGTGCAGTGTTGGGCCTCTCATACCCAGCAGGAGATTGAGGGGCTGGAGCGTGGCCAGAGAAGGGCAACGGAGCTGGGGAAGGGGCTGGAGCACAAGGGTGCTGAGGAGCAGCTGAGGGACCTGGGCTTGTTCAGCCTGGAGAGAAGGAGGCTCAGGGGAGACCTTGCTCTGGACAACTCCCTGACAGGGAGGAGTCAGGTGGGGTTGGTCTCTTCTCCCAGGGGATAAGCAGTAGGACAAGAGGACATGGCCTTGAGTTGTTCCCAGGGGAAGTTTAGGTTGAACATGAGGAAAAATGTCTTCCCCTCCAGGGCTGTCCAGGCCCAGGCTGCCCAGGGCAGTGGTGGAGTTCCCATGATCCCTGGGAGGGTTTCAAAGCTGTGGTGCTGAGGGATGTGGTTTTGTGGTGCCCTGGCAGTGCTGGGTTAATGGTTGGACTTGATGATCTGAAAGGTGTTTTCCAACCTAAACAATCCTACGATTCTGTGAAATGTATTTTTTTAAATGACAGGGCTTATAACCCTTTTAGTAATTAATTGTAGGACACAGGGCTGTGAGGAATGTCAAGTATTGCAGGACGTGGGAATAAACTGCAAGAACTGGCAGTGCTGCGTGTAGCACATGTCACTGGTTGGATCCTTACTGAGTCAGCCTGTGGTAGTTAGTGCTTGAAGGCACTGCCAAACCTCACGTGACTGCCTCTCGGCATCAGACCTCAGTTGTTGCTGAGGTTTGGTGAAGAGTGGGATGGTCATAAGTTGCTTTAGCAACCAAGATTGAAGGCTTAAAAGAATAACAACCAAATACTAGTTGACCTGGGACTGACTTCAGGCTGTAGTAGCACATGCTACTCTGTAGTGTGTACTTGCCAGGCTGGCCCTCTGGAAATGTTAGTGATTTTTGATCTGACTGGCATCACAACATGGTTTTGGGGATGTTTGTTTGAGTTTTGAAATTAGGCTGAGATATTTGGGTTGTCAGGGTGGCTTCCTGCCCAGTCTTGGGTGGGTTTTGGTATGTTTGTCACTGGGTGGTGTGGTAGAAGGTGTGGATGATGGTAACTGGAATCTTTCCCCTGTCAGTAGAAGTGGTTAAGATATCAAAGGGTATAAAGTAGCCATTGGTCTTTAATAAGATGTCATTCCAAAATTCATTTAATAATAAAGAAATAAGGGTATCATAAAGAAGCAAAGAATCTGCTCTTCCCTCAAGGCTTTCCTTTCTCTGTGGATTCTTGAGTGTTTGCTAATAGATGCTCTTGTGCCAGAGCTGTAGTGTAGTTTAAGAGGGTGGGTCATGAGAAATTGTCTGACTTTGACTTGTTTAGGGGTGCTTTTGTAGGTACAGATGTATATATAGATACCATTTTGCTGTATTCGTTTGGAATTGTATCACAGGCAGCTTTGCTATTGCCTCATCAGGGGCATAAACATGATTGCATGGAAATAACCTGCTACACTTGGCATTCTTCTTATGGATGCAGCAGGTATTGACAAAGCTGTACCTTTGCTTTGCCGTGTTTCAGGACCATCCAGGAGCAGAAATGTTGCAGCAGGAGCACAGTGGTGTTGGTCACATCCCATACTGCATTCCTTTCGTGTGTGTTTTGGAGAACATCTTGAAAACCAATCCATTTTCAGCATTCATTTCCCTTCCTTGAAGTAGCTTTTCTCCATCAGTAGCAGCTGCTTTCTTTCAAGTATTTTTTTTCATCAACAAAGTTCTAACTGTTAGGGAACAAGAACTACAATGGGACAGATGTAACTCTTGTCTCATTAGCTCTTTAACTCATTTAGGTTAAATAGCCAGGCAGGCACTGAAGACACTGACGAGTGAAAGGGGAATGTCTTCCTGCACAAGCAGACCAGAAACATGCATCAGAAAACCAGATTGTGCTCCTGTAGTGTTTTCATTCTGCCCTGGCCTGTTAGGGCTTTTGAGTCCTTGCTGGTCGAGGAGAAGTTGTGTGATTGCAGTTTTCAGTTGGGTTTCTATTTTGGGATTTCTCTGCTTTAGACCACTGCGGAACTGATTAATCAACTTCTATCTGTAGAGGCTTACTAAGTAGAGCTGATAACCTTGTAGAGAAATGTCTTGCACTGATAATCCATTTCCTCCTCCTGCCTTTTCTTTTGAAAGCTTTATAATCTCAGTATTGAAAACGACAGACTTTTTGGCTGAGCTAAGAATGCTTTCCTAAATCCTGGATTAACCAGCAACCCAGCAGTTAGTGTGCTGCTCTGGAGGGGGCTGTGCAGTTTGGTGTGGGGTTTGGTTGTTTTTTTTGTTTTGGTGGGGGTGTTTGGTTGGTTTTCTGGTTAGCATCTTTATATTCACAGGCATTCCTAACATTACAAAGTCCTTTATTGGAAGTGGTGCCATTGACACCACGTCTGGATGGTGTGTGCTGGTAACGGCAGCTAAGGAGTGCAGTCAGCACCCAGCTGAGTTCTTGATACGAAGCATGGTACAGTATTTAGAGATTCCCAGGGACTCTGGGGAAACATAGGGTTTCTCCCCCATCTTTCTTTACAAAGTATGTGCGTGTAATTTCTCTTTAATCCACTTTTAATAGAATACCTTGAATAACGGTGTGAATTCAATTAGGAGCAGAAACTTTGTACTCTCTACCCTCTTCCAGCACTGGTTTAAACCATGTTTGGCAGAGGGAAAGACTTTTCTTCCCAAAACTTTTTAATATGTCTATTTCTTAGCTCCTGCAGTTTGTTTTTAAGAGGTTAAAAGGAAAGATAACAATAACCAAACCAAGGTCTGCTACACATGAATGCCTTTGGCTGATTAAATAAATGCTGGTGAGGATGTTCTGGCAGGTATTTCATCAAGGGTCCTCAGCACCAGTTCGTAGCTGCCTTTTGACCTGACTTATCTTCCAACTAGTTTGGTTAGTGGAAATGGTCTAGGAGGTGAGGTAAGTGTAAATATTTTGTTATTAAAAAAAGAAATAAGCTTGCAAGTTTCTTAGTATGCAGCTGATCTCCATACGTTAGGTCTGGATCAGAACGGTTAAATACGGTAGTTTGATCCAGAATGGCTCATTCACTAGTGAAAATAAGTTGTTTCTTGTCTTGTTTTGGTTTGTTTTTTTCCTCTCCAGGAGTTGTAGAAGGGGATTTAGCCGCTGTGGAAGCGTACAAGTCGTCGGGAGGAGATATTGCCCGCCAGCTGACTGCGGATGAAGTCCGCCTCCTGAACCGCCCTTCTGCTTTCGACGTTGGGTACACGCTCGTGCATCTGGCCATCCGCTTTCAGAGGCAGGACATGCTGGCTATTCTGCTTACTGAGGTGGGTTCCCTTGGCCCTCGGGTGAGTTAAATACCAACCTCCCATAACCACATTGTTCGAAGCCCTCCACGTGTAACTTGATTTGCTAGAGGCCGTCATTGGTAGAATACACAAATCGCTGCTTCGTGCCCTCGTTGCTGTTTCTCCTGAAGAAGTTAGTTGACTTTTAAGGCTTGTGTGTACACAGTGGTCTTGGGGATGTTCAGTTTTCTCATTAATGAGCAGCCTTGGCTCATGTTCTGACATAACTGCTGGTGGAAGTGAGCTATTGTCGGGCTTCCTGTGCTTTGGGTGGGGGAGAGGAAGAGCCCTGAAAACAAAACACTGTGATCAATGGCAGCGTAGTTTTTTTTCCTGAATTTTATTGATGGGTAAGTCTACCCGGTCTGTCTTCCCTGGTTTTCTTGCAAGCAGAGAAAGGCAGATCTCTTGCCTTGCAAAGTTGCTGCTTTCCCCCAACCCCCATTGCCCATTTTGTAGATTCTTCTCTGAGGACTCCTTGCTCTTGCATGTTCTGTTGTGTATTCTTGCACAGTCTATCTCACTTCTGGTGAATTATTCCCCCCCCTTATTAGGCCCATAAGGAATTATTTTTTTTCTTCTTTTGTCTGTTTTTTTAACTTCAGACTTCTGGTTCCTCTCCTGACTAGAGCCAGATTTTTATCCTGCCTCTTCATCTCTTCTGATGCTTAATGCAGTTCTGAAAGCATGTGTTCCTCAGAAGCACAAAAAGATGCTAGAGTGTGTAGCGTGGAGTGATTAAAGAGCCCGTAAAGCAAGACACGTGTAGCTAAAGCCTCAAGGAAAGTATATATTTAGATGCAGCTAACATCAGTAGCTGTGTGCTGCTCACATAGGTGTCTAAATGGATGGAGTCACGTGTTTAATTTGGTGAAATAGTGTCTTGCAGATCTTTCTGTTTGGTTGTGTTTTCAGTTTCTAGGAATACTCACCAAACCATTTGTGGAAATGCTTGGGAGTGTTTGAGCCACGGTGAAGCTCTCCTTTGCTAGGATACTAACTAGTGGAAATGAGTGTCTTAAAGGCTTTTTTATACATATCTATATCTATACCTATCTCTCCAGTATCATCCCTGTGTCACTTGCCCTGTATCATTCCTGCTTCCAGTGCTGATGAGAATTAGAATCTAGAGAAATTAAAGTATCTTAGCTTAACAGGTTTGGGGAACATTCTTTGTAGGAAACTGTCTTGTGCTGTAGTAATGAAGTTCTTTGTGAAATGCAGAGTGGGCTCGTGTAATATTTGAGATGTGCTTCTTGTTGTTGCCTAGCTCTTATCTATTGCTTCTGTTTTCCTTTTGCTGCTGGAAGTCGTCACCTGTTAATTCACTTCTTTGATTTAGAGAGGTTTTTAACCAGCTTTGTTATCAGCTCCATGACAAATGAGATGTTAATTCACTGTGAGGCACTAAACATTTAATCTTTCAGGATAGCAATATTTATACTTGTGTTGCATTACTTGCTAACAAAGCACTGCCTGCTGGTGGTTATCACTCCTAAGTCTTTGTATCTAACTAGAAATAATACTGAGTGCAGGAACTGTGTTCCAGGTATCGCAGCACGCAGCAAAGTGCATTCCTGCCATGGTGTGTCCAGAGGTCACAGAACAAATTCGTCGTGAAATTGCTGCATCTCTTCATCAACGAAAGGGAGACTTCGCTTGCTATTTTCTGACGGACCTTGTAACGTTTACGTTACCTGCAGGTAGTTACAAAACTCTTCTTGCTGATGGAAGATGATTATTGAATTTTTGTTGTTGTTACCTAGTTGAGAATCGCCTGGTTTGGATGAATGCTTTGGTGTTCTGGTTGTGCTGTGTGGATAGGTTTTATTTATTGAATTTTAATAGCTTAGGTCAGATCTCGGAGTTAAATTTGCTTCCTAATATTCAGCATTTTCCCACTTCAACCCATACATGAAGTGAACATCTGTGTCCTCTTTGGGAATGAGGAAATTGAAGAACAGTGATGTATTCTAAGGAAAGGCTGTATTTAAAGTGAAGATCAGCTCCCAGCTGTTTCTGGGCTCTAAGATGACTTTTCACGTAGTCACGTTGGCTTTCAGTCCTTTCTGTTAAAGCTCAGAGCTGCCCTTTGCATTTTTACATGCACAGTAGCACTTTCTGAATGCTCTGTGATCAAGAGAATGTTTGTCCGTTAACGAAAAGCTATTAGAAAACTTTCAATCTTCAATAGCTGTTTCCTTTAATAGAAATGCCACCAGAGGTAAGAAAATGTGTGGATGGAAACTCTCCTAATCAGCAGATCTGTTTGTAGCATTGTAAGAGTTGTATTTGGAACCTCTTTGAGTGTTACCTTATATCCTACTCTTCAAAAAGTCTGGGTAGTATTTACCACTTGTTTACCAGCTGTTGGAGGTGCTGCATTCATTCTTACTCTGTGGGTCATGTATGAGAGACAGGCAGTGTGAGTGTGCTGAGTGCCTGGGGACTAACGCTTCATTCCTCTTTAGGGGAGAGCAGGGAAAGGGGCAACAAAATGACTTTGTAACACGTACAAGACATGTTGCTCTCGCCAAAAATGAGGAGTTTGTTCAGTATTTTCAAGAGATGTGTCTTAAACCACTGTGTAGCTTTCTGGCTTGTGTAATAGTCAGGAGCCTCCTGAAGAGCCAATGCTCAGACATTAGTGACAAACCTTTGAATTAATTGCTGGGCTGCTGTAAACCAGTTTTAGTTGGAAAAAAACCCCCAATCATTCATACGAAAAAAAAAGCCCATCCCACAACACCCTGCCTGCACCAAACACCAGCATGTTTCTCTAGCTGCTCCTGTGCCTAAGTGGGAACTTCACTGTTAGAAGCCCTAGGACATCTGAGCAGGACTGGCAGATACCCACTGGAACTGAGAGATCTTCCATTCTGGAATTAAAGATCTTCATGCCCTTGAAATACCTCTTCGAGCCCAGTCACTATGAAGTTGCCTGCCTGAAGGGCTGCTAGATGTTTCTCTAACTATTTGATTTGCCTCCTTAATTTACGTGTATTTCAGTTTCTGAAGCAGGCAAAGTTCCTCTCGTTGATCTTCCTGGGAACCCTGTACTCCTTACCCTGTATGGGAATGCAGGCTGTGAGGAAATCTGGAAGGTGTAGCAGATCTTTGGGGTTTAGAATGGCTGACAGCATTGGTTGTTGTACGCGATACGTGAATCACAAAAGAGTTTTGCCCATTATACAATTTTCTGCCTTTTTTTCTTAATTTCTTTTTTTTTGTTTTTAAGAGGTAGATCCACAGATTCTGTCTGAAAAGCCCTAAAACAGTTGTCAGTAGTGGCATTTTCTGTGTCACAGCTCATTAGCTTTCCAATTTCTTGTTCTCTAACCTGCAGACTTGTGGCCTGCAGGGTCAGCAGTGGGGTTCTCTGCACAGTTTCATTGAAGTCTGCAGGAAGTGACTAATGAAGTGGACGTTCTGTACAAGAACAAGCCTCCTGGCAAACTCTACCTGTCCGTTGGAGGAGGCTGGGGAGGGGAAGCCATTCAGATGGGTGGAAAACTATTGCTTAGGGTTGAAAATACCCGGATTGTTGGGTTTTTTTTATCCCCCCCACCTCAAAGTGGTTCTCTGCTTCACTTTTTCCTTCAGAGAAACCCATTCTTACCTGCGTGCGCGGTGACGATCCTGTGTGAGTAAAAGGTGTGGCTGTCTGAGAGACTTACTCGCTTCAGTGTGCTCTGTGAAGCCTCTGGTCACAAATGACAGAGCTGAAAATAACAGCAGCTTTTCAGAGGAGTTATTAGGGATGATAGGGCAAAAGCTGTTCTGTAAGTTCTCCTGAGCATCAGCTGGTAAAGCGTGTCTTTGACAGTAAGACCAAGTGACTTTTATGCTTGCTTCTTGTTTTTCCAGACATTGAAGACTTACCACCCACAGTCCAAGAAAAGTTATTTGATGAAGTACTTGATAGAGATGTTCAGAAAGGTAAGTGCTCTGAGAACGGTACAATCTCTGCTTGCTTTTCAGCACAGAATATTTCTGTGATGGGGGGAGGGGGCGAAATATGTGTGTATATCACAGAATCACAGATGGCAGGAGTTGGAAGGGACCTCTGGAGATCATCTAATCCAACCCCCCTGCCAGAGCAGGATCACCTAGAGCAGATCACACAGGAACAAGCCCAGGCAGCTTTTCAGAGTCTCCAGGGATGGAGATTCCACCACCTCTAGCTGTGGCTTTGTTGCTCGGATTTAAGTTGATGCTTTCAAGTTAATCTTTGCTGTGGAATTACTTAAATGTTAACATTTACAATCTGTTTATGAGGCAGAGAGAAAGGAGTCTGTAGAAATCATGTTTGTAGTCTATCTTTTAAAGCTTTATAAAGGAAACTGAACAAGTCTTTGAACTTTGATAGCAATCATCAAGTAAATTATCTGATACTTCTTGTAAGACTGTAGTTTGGGGGTGGGAAGGGGTTTGTCATCTTTTCTTCACAACATTTCACCCAAGGAATGCCTTTAACCTCTGTAGCTCACCTCTTTTCATAGCACGAAGGAAAACTTGGTTTTATTCATGTGAGTGAATTATTGAAACTATGCCGTGGCCACGCTGTTCGGACTCTTTCAGACTTCGAATGAATACGGATATTAAAAGAGGTTCTTGTCACGTTGCAGAGCTAGAAGAGGAATCTCCCATCATCAACTGGTCGCTGGAACTGGGTACGCGCTTGGACAGCAGGCTGTATGCACTTTGGAATCGGACTGCGGGGGACTGCCTGCTGGATTCCGTACTACAGGCCACGTGGGGCATTTACGACAAGGATTCCGTGCTGCGCAAGGCTCTTCACGACAGTTTACACGACTGCTCACATTGGTAAGTTAGGGGTTTGGGCTTTCTTTTCCTTCTTAGGTCAGCTTTTAAGATTGCTTTCTGTGCCACACAGCGGCCCGTAGTAGCCTGGTATTAAAAAGAAAGGCAACCACCGCTCCCTGGTTCGCTGGGGATTGCGTGCTTCAAAGACCTTGGGTCACGGGGTGATTCATGCAGTCGTTTTAAATATGAGCACTGGAAATTGGGGTGTTCTGAACTCTGATGGTATGTGATAGTCAGCAAATAGCGTTGAAAAACAGAGTGAGATATCTTACGCTGACCACAGTTATTAAGACTGGAATTTTGGTGTAGCTGCAACGTAAAGCGTCTGCGTGCTGTGCCTTGCTGCTTGGTGGAAGCTTTGCAGAAGATGAACAGAAGATAGCCTTTTATTCCTGTATAAACTTCTCAGTATTTTCATTCCACCTGCTGTAACTACAGCTTTATTCACCATTGCTCTTTTTGTTCTGCTAAAACAACGGCAGGAAAGCGGAGTGGTGCCACGTAACTAGCGCTGTCACCTGGCCAGATTTATTGTTCTGTAAAACAGCTTGTGCTGTTACACTGGCAACTGCCTTGAGTCTGTTACTCTGGTGCTTTGCCTCTGTCAGAGGAGAAATTCTTACTGTTGGACCCCAGCGGTGTCCAGCTGCTCTCAAGGGTGTGATGGGACTAAGGGAAGAGGCTGATAAAGACTAATAATGAATGGCTTGTGCCTGACCTTTTCTCGTGTTCTTGTAGTCAAGGCCAAGGGAAACACTATCAGCAGGTGTCCCAAGAGAAAGAGCCCTGTCCCTCACTCTGTGTGCTGTGCAGGCTGTCAACAACAAAGGTTAATTTTAGAGGTACCTACAAGTAGTTTTTATGATTCCTGTCCCCAAACGCCTGCTGTTTGGAGAAAGCTCCCCAGAGCAGCACCCAGAGATGGGTCTCTTGAAGAGGTTGTTCAGTAGCAGCTCTCCTGAGGACCCGTCTCCGAACGGATGAGTTGCTACCTTAGAGTTGTTTATAACACAGTGTGCCTCTCAACCACGCAGGAACGTCCCTGGCATCACCAGCAGTTCCTCTGAGGCCAGAACAGAAATTTACCACAGGTCAGGTTTTGTTCTTCAGGGGAAGAAAACCAAGAGTGGCATCCAAAAACGTGCTGCAGACTGTGGAGGTTCAAACCAGCCTTTTAGACTGTTAGTGTTAACTTTTTGTTGATTTACTGTTGTATCTACCATAATCCTCTTTATTTAGAGTGTATTAAATCTGGGTAAGCTTTTTAATTCACGTTCTAGACAGAATTTGCATTTTGCTCTGAATTTATTTAATCTTTATCCTTATGGGAAGCATGATTTTGTTTTATTATTTGTATTTTTTTTAACTGATTCACGTGTTCCTTTATAGTTGTTTGAATACAGTTGCCTGTCTTTAGTCTGGATAATCTTATTTGTTGGCTTGTTACTCGGAAAATTAGTAGAGGTACTGGTACAAACCTCTGCAGAACTTCATCCTTACAACAAACTGGTCTGCCTGCAGAAGCTGTTAGTGGATGGAGGTTCTTGAAGAATCAAATGACGTATTAGTGGTGATCCCAGATCAGTCTTCAGCCATAATTCTTTTAAAAAAAACCCCCAGATTGAGGGTGTGAGAAGTTGTGTAGTTAAGTTTGGTTGCAAACTTCTCAACCTGTACATCCTGGCCCTGCTGTATAGATCCTACGTGAGAAGAGATGTTTAATTTTGTGGGCTGGGATGTATATGTAGCAGATAAGAAGAGATGATGTTGTCACTGACTTTGAGAGTTGTGGAAGGAATAGGCTCCTAAAAGCAATCGCTCGTCTCGACAACAGTATCTGAAACTTTTATCTAGTGGGATCCTTCTTCAAAGCCTTCACAAAGCCACTGAGAAATGGGTATTTTTATAGTCAGACACAAGAACATTCATGTAACTCATTTGGCCTCATTTTATGTTTGTTTAGATGGTGAACAAAGAAGAACCTATTTACTAGAGACAGTCTAGTGTCTGGCACTCAGAAAAAGCTCAGTAATGAAGTTCCCAGAGGCTCTGGCCTGTGGAGTCTTTTCCACTCACCTTTTAAATGACTGCACCTTTTCACTTTACTCGAGTGTGTTCTCATTGTCCCTTTCTGTATTCCACCATTACCTTTTGGTGGAGAACAGGCATGTGACCTAAGTTGGCTTTCAGACTTTTATTGAATTATTTTTTTTAATGGATGCATTCAATTCTCTCGTGTTAAACTGAAAAGCTTATTTCAAATGAGATCAACATCTCGAGCCCTGACTTCTGTCTACACGGCTACTCTCCTGTGTTTCCTGCAGGTAACTGTCTGCAGCTGACCAACTCAAGAAACTTCTTCAGGAAACCTTTTTCACAGAAGAGCTTTTCTGGGGGTAGCTTGTTCTTTTTCTTCTTACTTTTCTTCTCCTCCTTCTCTTTCTTTCTTTGTTTCTTCAGCAGAATCTGATTGAACATCTTTCAGGAGACTTGTCAATGAATATATTTAGCACAAAGTATTCAGTTAGAGATTTGGGGAGGAATAATACACTGCCCCAGTACAGGTTAGGGGTTGACCTGCTAGAAGGCAGCTCCATGGAGGAGGACCTTCGAGTCCTGGTAGACAAGAAGTTCACCACAGCACAGCAATGGGCCCCTGTGGCCAGGAAGGCCAATGGTCTCCTGGGGGGCATTAAGGAGGGAGTGTCCAGTAGGTCAAGGGAGATTCTCCTCTCCCTCTACTGTGCACTAGTGAGAGCACATCTGGAGTATTGTGTTCAGTGCTGGGCTCCCCAGTTCAAGAGGGACAGGGAGATACTGGAGAGAGTCCAACGGAGGCTACAAAGGTGATGAAGGGACTGGAACATCTCTGCTGAGGAAAGGCTGAGAGCCCTGGGGCTGTTTAGTCTGGAGAAGAGAAGCCTGAGAGGGGATCTTAGGAATGGTTACAAATATCTGCAGGGTGGGGGTCAAGCAGAAGGGGCCAGGCTCTTTCCAGTGGTGCCCTGTGACAGGACAAGGGACAACAGACACAAACTGGAGCCCAGGAGGTTCCATCTGTATATGAAGAAAAGCTTCCCTGTGAGAGTGACGGAGCCTGGCCCAGGCTGCCCAGAGAGGCTGTGGAGTCTCCTTCTCTGGAGACTTTCCAGCTCCCCCTGGCTTTGTTCCTGTGTGGCCTGCCCTGGGTGTTCCTGCTCTGGCAGGGGGGTTGGACTCGATCATCTCCAGAAGTTCCATCCAGTGCCGACCATTCTGTGATTTCTGGGGGAAAACAAGCAGAACATCCATCAGCTGCAGAGATGGAAGCAGGTGATGTGCTTGGATAGAAACTGCAATGTAGACAGATCCAGAGGGCTCCCTGTGGACGTATTCCTGCAGTTGAGCACATAAACCTATCAAAATCTCTTACAAATGGGTCTTGGAAGCCATGCCAAAGGTTTTAAGCTGTGGAAAACCAGCCTGGTCGGTGGTGCCCGTTACCTACACCAAGATTTTAGAATGATTGCATTGTTACTGAAAGCATAGGAAAGGTTTCTTCCATACACACTCCCTGCCTGATAATTTTCTCAGCTTGTAATTAAATGAGTTCATGTCAATGACTTTTTAATAGGCCAAACTTCAGAATGGTTTCTTTGTCTTGACAGTAAAGGCCATTGTGTAAAAGTTGGCTTAGCCCTCTGCACTAAACCCGTGTCCCTAACGTGAAGCTGTGGCCTTTCCATAGCGTGGTGATGGGACTGAGTTTAATGTTCTAAAAAGCCAGAATCTGCTTTTTAATGTGTATATCAGTTTTCTTTGTAATTGATGGAGAAAGATGAAACATTAGAACTTAACTAGTGTGCAGAAAGGCTAATTGTAACTGAAACAGAAATCCTGTGACTTTAAAACTTGCACTGTAGATCAGATTAATTCCATGTTCTGTATTCAATTCTTATCGGTGCTGCTTTACAACTATTCCTTATAGTATGAAATGACCATACTCTGCTCCAGAAACTGATAGAAACCCAATCCTGATTCTAACCATGGTCTGTTTGAAGTTGATGAGCAAGTACTTTGGAGTTAATTGTCTTCTGCTACTGTCACCAGTAGAGAACACCTGTACTGTTTGTGTGTGAAGACTGAGAAGCTCCTCAAGTGACATGGAGTGTCTTAGTGATTGTTCCCTGTGCATCAACACTCAATCCTAAATAAGGCTTCAAAAGACTTACTACAAGAAGCATCAAACTAGCCAGGAGCCTGTTAGGGTCTTGCCTCTATTACAGGGTGTTTGCTGCAGGCATTGCCAGCCCAAGGGACTTTTAAATGAAGATTAACCAAATGGAGTCTCCTGAAGATTAAAACCAAACCCAAATCCAGTTGTCCTGATACATGTTCTGCTTCTTTCCTCTTCTTTACAGACTCGGGATAAAGGATTACAAGGATTGAGTGTTCCTTCCCTCTTCTTTACAGACTCAGGATAAAGGATTACAAGGGTCGAATGTTCCTTTCAGGTGGTTGAGTAAATATTTTTGTCTTTACCTCTCTCTCTGTAACTTTTTAGGTTCTATACACGCTGGAAAGAGTGGGAATCGTGGTATTCCCAAAGCTTTGGTTTACATTTCTCACTGCGGGAAGAACAGTGGCAGGAAGATTGGGCATTCATACTCTCTCTTGCAAGCCAGGTAAGAAAACTTCTTTACAAGATGGCTCTATAGAAAGGGTGTTTAAACCTCTAAATAGAAATTTCCATACCTTAAAGTGTTCTTCAGGAATAAGATTTTTTGTGTATAAAGGAAAACATTCCTCTTAAGCCAGCAATCTTGAAGCGTTACTGGGTCGACTCTTCTGACAAGATAAAGGTTAACTTAAAATTCTAATTTTTGAGCTTACCACGAAGCAGTACAGTACACAAAAAAATAGGTGGGTTTTTTTTTGGTGTCAGAGTCAAGTCTGTAGAAAAAAACTAAGACACAGTCATCTATTTAATGCCCTGTCTCCTGGTTCCTGCAGCACCTACCTCCTAGAATACACCTGCAAACCCATAAAGTTACACTGCCTAATATTCATCAAGCTGATATTTTAGAAGTCCCCTTTAAAATGAGATTGACCTTTCTATAAGCTTTCAACTACAGGAATATTTTTTAATACATACTTTAAATATATATACTTGAAGTATAGACTTTCCAAGTATAAACTTGATTTTGGTGCCATTTTCTTGTGATTTGTTTTGCATGTGCTCTTTTCCCATTACTAAAGTTAATTACCTTAACCTGCCCTCAGATGAGTGAATTGGTTTTAGTCTGAACATTATGTAGCTTTTCACTGCTAACAGGGGAATGTAATCTCTGAGATTCAATCTGGGTAACGGGACAAATAATTGCTACTGACAGATGAAGTTCTTGTGCAAGCTTATGTCCAACTGGTCTACGAGTCTTTTATGGTTTTGTTCTGGTTTTTTTGTCTATGTCAAAGATAGATCACTCTTAAAAGCATTTTCTGTCTAAATTTGGAGCCTGTTTTTCAAATCTCAAAGCAGAGAACAGTTAAGTTCTGTTTCAAGTGACGTCTCTCTTTGTGTTTTGGTTCAGCCTGGAGCGAGTTTGGAGCAGACACACATTTTTGTACTTGCACATATTCTTAGAAGACCAATTATAGTTTATGGAGTAAAATATTACAAGAGTTTCCGAGGAGAAACGTTAGGATATACCCGCTTTCAAGGTAAGCCTTTAGTTTGTCAAATTTAGTTTTAAAATGGTTCCTCTCTAAATCATAACCGTGAAGGAAATTGAGAAGAGGGTGACACGAAGCTACTAGCTGGAAGAGGAGGGAATTAACTTGCAGGTAAATTTTTGTCAGCTATTAAAAAGAACAAACCACTCCCCTCTAAATTTGCAGTTTTTCATTGCTGAGTGGATATGCTGCCTGTGGCCACAATAAAAACGTGGTTTGACCTCCATTGCTTTATAATTCATCTAAAATATTCTGATTGTGAAAGCTTCTCAAAAGCTGGGTGGTTTGTACTGCTGCAAGGCACGAGAGGTTTAATAAAAGGAACTGGAAATTCCATTTGCTCAGGTACTAACAACTGTAAACGTTCATTTTGGAACCTGAACGGTATTTAGCCTTTCCTGAAGTAGACTGATGAAGTTGGGGGGCTGAGGCAGGCAGGAGGTGGTTTTTGGGTTTTTTTGGTAGTTGATTAAAGAGGTGTCAATTTTGAACATATGACAGGGAGGCTGTGACGGAAGGAATTCTGTCGATTAATGCTCTACACCAATTACTGTGCGAGGTACAAGGTTAGGTCATGTAGCAGCGATTACAGAACACCGGCTGGCTGAGAAGGTAAATCTCCCTTTCTGCAAAGGTGAATTCCATGATGGGGTTCAAAGGAAGCTTTTTGAATTACTGAAACACGGATAAATTTTCACTTCTCAGCGAATGTGATGTCAGGACTGACCTCTTTCTCAAGTAGCACTATGATTTTGCACAGTTTGATCAGGTTCTTTGCGGCTCTTTCTCCTCCTGGTCTTGTGGGCAAACAGAGAAACACGGAGATGTTTAACTGCCTTGGTCTAGTTTTGTTTTCTCTAAAGATGTGTAGTCTAGTTTGCAAGACAAATACATGCCTGGGTGATTTGCCTCTGTTCAGAGGAAAATCTCAGCTGCACAACAAAGCCCCCGTGGAAAGAACTGTTTGCTCGGGCACCGTGGCTGTGTTACAGGGTGTTAGGCTGTTTGTTTTGCTCATGGGTCATCTTCCTGGCCTCAGGCTTGATGACTACCCTGCCATTGTTTTCACTAATACATCACTATATATTTATAGCTTAGTAGAGGACTTCCCAAAACATCTCTTTCTTTTGGTGATTTTTAGAAAAAAAAGTACACTAACTTTGGAAGGAGAAAAAAATTATCATGTAGAGAAGAGCTCCAAGCCTTGGGTTAACGTCAAGTGTAACTATTTAGAATCTTCAGAAAATCTGAGAAACTGTTTGGCTTCTAAGTTTGGGGCAGTGAGAAAACTTCTTTGTGAGGAAATGAAATACTTTTCTTCTGAAGAGTATAAAAAATAAAAGCTGTACTCTTTGTGGTTACACAAAATAATAAATCTTTGCGTTGAGGGGAGGAGAGACTGGGGAAGAAGTTACCCATCTCATACAGATTTGGTGCTTCACGTTTGTGTTGCTTTTAACTCAGAAGGCCGAGTGCTTTGCCATAGATTGGCCCTGGAGGCAGACAAGTGTGACATTTGCTGAAGTAGTTCTGGTGCTCTGTGAACAGGAAGGTGACGGGGTGCCTGGGACAACCTTCTCCTACACGCACGTTTCCAGGAATTTAGTCAGTCAAGTATTTATGACTTGGGAGTTGCTTGCCACGAGCCACATCCATCCATACACAGAAACATCCAACACTGTGAACAGGTGAACTTAGAAGTCCTGGATCATATTACCTGGAGTTCATTCTATCCCTGTCCCACTGCATTTTTGTGGTTAATTTGTGGTGATGAAGTGCCAGCAGTGCAGCTGAGACCAAAGTCGGTCTCACAGGAGTGTGGGCTGTTGAGACAAGTCTCCTGGAAATGGCACAAGACTTGGGGTTCTTTTCTTAGCACATGTCACTTCTGTGAAGCTTTGAGGAGTTCTTGGGCATCTCTGACTTGCTCTGTAGCACCCTGCCTGTGTTTAAGATCGCATGTCTCCCCCCACCAAAATAAACAAAAAAGAAGAGAAAGGAAAGATTGTGGGTTATGATGGAGGCATGATTTGGTGGGTTTGTTTTTTTTAATGCTTACTGGATGTCATGATTGGGTTTGTAGCACCTTGGAAGGTACTGTCAACCCCCTGTGTGCCCACAAAATCTTCTCCCTGATCAGAAGTTCTTTTCTCCAGGGATTCCTTGTTCCAACTTGGCTGTGTTGCTGTGGATCCCCAACAGCCTCCTTGTTTCCTAGATTGCAACTGACTGCTAATGCTTCTTTAAGTATTAAGACTTTGACAGTGAAAGATCCAGGCCCCATCCCTGGAGATATTCAAGGTGAGGTTGGACAAGGCTCTGAGCAGCCTGGTCTAGCTGAGGGTATCCCTGCTCACTGCTGGAGAGCTGGACTAGATGACCTTTGGAAGTCCCTTCCAGCCCGAGCCGTTCTATGAGTCTATGGAATTTCTATGAAGATAAAACAGTGGTGGTCTCAGCATCTGAGGGCTTGGCAGGACCTTTTGATGCATCCCTGCGATCACAGCTTGTGGAGTAAGAGGGAGAGGTGACCACGCTGAGGATGCTGGTCCTTTCAGTTCAGAAAGCCCTCGGTGAGCCAACCAGCGTCTACACAGGCGGCACCATCGTATTTCAGTGGAGCACACGATGCTGAGAAATCGGTTTCCAACCCTCTCTGCTTGATTGTTTTGCTGGTGCGTCAGGCTAAAGGTGGGAGAAAAAATTAGGCAGTTTTTATTTCTCTGAGTGTATGTGAAGAAAGAAATTCCAGGAACTGAGGGGCTGCCTTCACTTAGTCTGTTATTTTCAGTGCAGCTTTGAATTTTGACCAGATGTTTGGTTCTTTCCCTAAGTGTAAAAGCTCGACATTTTTTGATTAACACTTACTCCTTGTCCCACATCTTTCTGTTTAGCATTGAATTAGAGAGAGACTTCATTGTAACTGGGATGGGACAGAGTGAGGGCTAAGAAGGTATTAAATGGATTTTTCCTGAGGTCTAGGTGTTGTAAAACCATGTGTGAATCTTCAACCTAAAAGAAATGGAAACACTTTTAGGTATTTCTCCTTTGCTGATGGGGGGTGGGAAGGGACAACTACTTAGCAGTAGCCCCCCACTAATTTTGATTGCAGCAAAAAAGATGAATTCTAAACTGAAGTAAAACTTGCAATGCACACACCCCCCTTGGCTCAGATTTCCATTTGAGCATTGTCCTCCCATCTCCATGGATGCTGGAGGAGAAGTGAAGTGCCTTGTTTTGCTGCAGCGTCTGTTCCTGGCAGCTGTCCTCTGAAAGGTTGCTATGCTACATGTGCTCTTAAGTTTATGCGGGGCTATTTTTAAGCTGTCACAAGGTAAGGCACTGCTCGGGCTCAAAGTTGTCTTGCAGCAGTACACAGCAAAAATTATTTCTGTTCCTAGAAGAAAGGAGTTGTGGGTTTATTTTGAGACATTCAGGCACCTTGAGCCAATTCCTGCCTTTCTTGCTAAAAATGGTGGGGTGGAAAACAGTCCTTTCTCTCTGAATCCCTGACATCAGTAATTTGTACCTGAGCAAAACAGGACCAGCTTCTTGGTGGGTTTTTTTTAACTTTAATTTTTTTAGGGTACTATATATGCAGAATTAGTGCAGGTTAATTTATTAACACATTCATGAGGAGCCCCACTGTCCCTGGGATAGGCCACATACTCAACTGCTGAGTAATATTTAGTGCAGTAAGTTCTTTTAATACAAGATTTGTAAGCAGATGGTGGAATTTTTATTCTGGTTTAAAAAAAAACCAACCCAAAAACCAGACATCTGACTGTAGCTTTTATTGCTGTGATGCAGAATCTGATTTTGGGGGGTTATATGTAGATAACTTGGGGGGTTATATGTAGATATTTTGGGCCATATAGAGAGTTTTCAAACATATAAGGCAGCTTTTCTAACCTTTGTGGTGTTTTTTTTGCTCATCACTTTCCTACAGAGCATAGATCTAAGGGCAGTGGTAATGGGGTTTGTAACTGTAATGGTTTTTCTGTCTGAACGTGTACGTTTGCAGAGATGCTTGCTCTTCTCAGGTTAATAATAATTAGCTGTCCTGCAAAGTGTGACCTATATTAACATCAGCCAAACCAAGCACGTTTTAAATGCTCATTAATTTGCTGCCGTGACCCCGTTCAGCCCAAAGCAAAAAGGTTTGTATCAGAATTCCCCCTTGCAGCCCCGAGTCTCACCCTTTGTTTTAACTTCTCTAGGTGTGTATTTGCCTTTGTTATGGGAACAGAGCTTTTGTTGGAAAAGTCCCATTGCTCTGGGCTACACCAGGGGCCATTTCTCCGCTCTGGTTGCCATGGAGAACGATGGCTATGGCAATCGAGGTGCTGGTGCTAACTTGAACACTGATGACGACGTTACCGTTACTTTCCTGCCGTTGGTGGACAGCGAGAGGAAATTATTGCACATTCACTTCCTTTCTGCTCAAGAGGTAAGCAGTAGCTGCTTGGCTGCTGGCCTCTGTCTCAGCTGCTTCTTGAAGCCGTGGCCTCGGCAAGCTCTGTAGCCCCGTATGTTTGTGCAGCTCCAAGAATTTCAAGGAATGTGCTCTTCTGTTTAGTGCCTGTCATTGGAGGTGGTTCTGAAATACATTCTCCCTAATTTTCCACCTCAATGTGAGGAAAAACTTCTTTACTGTGAGGGTGCCAGAGCCTGGCCCAGGCTGCCCATGGAGGCTGTGGAGTCTCCTGCTCTGGAGACTTTCCAGCCCCCCCTGGCTCTGTTCCTGTGTGGGCTGCCCTGGGTGACCCTGCTCTGGCAGGGGGGTTGGACTCGATCATCTCCAGAGGTCCCTTCCTGGGTATTTCGAGCTCTGTAGATTGAACGTGAGTTCACTGTGCATGTAACTGCAATGGACCCAGAAATAAGGATACTAACCTGAATGTGAGACTGCAATGTGCATCCGTTGACAAACAAACAAAAGGCAACACAAATATTGGCTAGTAGTTACAGCACTACCTCTGCTTTCTGATGAAACTCAACTAGTTTCGTATTTAATAACTCTAACGAAGGCAGGGAACCACTTCAGTAAAGTGTGTACATGGGGGAAGGGAAGGAGGGTTGGAAAACCCGAGGGAATTGCAAAATGTAGGTATCCTGTAGACAAACAAAGAAGGGCTTCAAGTCTAGAGAGGGCAATTTTTTTTTCATCAAGCCACCATGTTTATGTCTTGGAAGAGAAAATGCTTCACATCAAGAACTGCAAGAACCCTGGAAGGGTCTCTCAGGGCTTATCCTCCTCACAGCTGGTACCTACCATAAATAAGTAGTTGCTCACAAAGGAAATGTAGGAAGACTATACTGGAAATACCCATCTGAAAAGACGAGTGGGGAAGAACGGCTGGAGGATATTTGGTTGAAAACACCGTGTGCGTGGGTTTGGCTTTCAGGGACTCCGAGCTGGGCTGAAATAATATCATAACCCTGTCAGTTCTGGAAAGGAACCACGCTGCTCCCTGAGCCTGGGTGTTTCAGAATCATGGAATCATTTTGATGGGAAGAGACATTTCAGATCGAGTCCAACCGTTCCCCCAGCACTGCCAGGTCACCACTGAACCATGACTCTCAGCGCCACATCCCCATGGCTTTGAAACCCCTTTTGAAAGCCCTTTCTTGAAACCTCTCCAGGGATGGGGAATCCACCCCTGCCCTGGGCAGCCTGGGCCAGCCTTTGACAACCCTCAGGGGGAAGAAACTCTTACTCAGCTCCAGCCTAAACCTCCCCTGGTGCAACTTGAGGCCATTCCCTCTTCTCCTATCACTTCTTCCTTGGGAGAAAAGACTGACCCTGGACTCGCTACAACCTCATTTCAGGGATTTGAGCATGAGGTTGTCTCCCCTGAGCTTCCTTTTTACCAGGCTCAATAACCCCAAGTTCCTCAGCTTGTCCTCACCAGACTTACCAGCCCCTTCCCCAGCTCTGCTGCCCTTCTCTGGCCACGCTCCAGCCCCTCAATGTCCTGCTGGGAGTGAGGGGCCCAAAACTGACCCCAGTGTTTGAGATGCAGCCTCCCCAGTTCCCAGTGCAAGGGGATGATCCCTGCCCTAGTCCTGCTGCCCACACCAGTGCTGACACAGCCAAGATGCTGGTGGCCTTCTTGGCCAGCTGGCCACGCACCGGCTCATCTTCATCTGGCTGTCGACCAACACCCACATCTCCTTTCCCCGTTGGCACCTTTCCACCCACTCTTCCCTGGCATCACAGGTGGCTTGCTTCAAGTCTGCTGGTCCTGTTCCCAGTCTTAATTGTCCATCTTTCTCTCCCCCAAAGATAGGTAACGAGGAGCAGCAGGAGAAGCTGCTGAGGGAATGGCTGGACTGCTGTGTGACGGAAGGAGGGGTTCTGGTCGCCATGCAGAAGAGCTCTCGCAGGCGCAACCACCCGCTGGTCACCCAGATGGTAGAGAAGTGGCTCGATCGCTACCGCCAGATCCGCCCTTGTACCTCCCTTTCCGACGGGGAGGAAGACGAGGACGACGACGACGAATGACGACGAAGGAGCCGCGAGGAGAATTAACCAGCGCAGAGCGTCCGACCCCGGAGTTAGCGGCGTGCTCTGAGCGGTTCCGTGGGGAACGACCCGACGGGAGGGGACGCGTGCTGCAAGGGATTGTTCTGACCAGCACGGGCAGAGCCTGCCACCTCATCCGCTGCGCCAGGAGAGCAAAAGGGCCTGGACTACCCTTTGTATAAAAAACACCCCACGCGAATAAAAAGAAACAAAAAACAGCTCATTTTATTATCAAGACAGAAAAGAGAAAAAAAAAAAAACCTTTTTTTTTTTCTTCTTCCTGATTGTAAATCTGTCTGTAAATGTACCGCATGTGGTTGTGAAGAGGTGGTGTGATAGGAAGAGCATACCAGCACCTGAATTATGCCCAGAGATTGGCTTTTTCCTTCCGCTGAGGGCACTTAGGAAAGCACACGCTCGATGGATCTCTCTCCCCTCCGAGGTTCTTTGACGGTAGAACTTGGTCTTCTACATCACCTTTTAGCTACTCTGACACCTTTCCCTGAAAGGCCCTTTTCTGTGAGATCTCACTAGCTGCCCAGGTCAGAGTTTGAGGGTTTGTTCTTTTTTTGTTTGCACAAAATACCCACAGCAAGTCCTAAGCAAGACATCCTTTATTCTACTAATCCTTTAGTTACTGCTGTGCCCCTATAATAAAAATCTAAGCTCTACGGAACAAACTGGAAGAGAAGCTAAATTCTTCATTGAGCAGAATGATTTGTTTCCTGAAAAAGTTTTGTTGTTTTTATTCCCTCCCCTACCCCCTTTTTTTCCTTCTGATAGTCCATAGTGTCAGCAATATTTATTCAGAGAAGTGACCTAAACCACAGGGCTTTTACTCCAGTTGAGCATCTACTCAACAAACCCCTGTGAAATTGGAGAGCTCGGACACGCTTGTGAATTTTCATCCTGTCCCACCTCCCTCTTGCTGTGACACAAATGATGTATCATTTTTTTTTTTTTTTTCATTTATTCGTCCATCACCTTCAACGCTGCTGCAAAAGAAAAGCCAATGTTGAAAGGGTTGCTCCTGGGTCACCGATTCTCGTGAGGATACACTTGGCAGGTCCAGTTAAACAGAATCTATGCGGCAAGCTGTTCTTTCAAAGCACTGTTCTACAGTTCTCAGTATGTAAACCTGGGAATTTCTTGCATGTTGATTGATGTGGCCATACTCCAACTTCTGTAAGTTCCTAAGATTGTAAGTTCAGAGTATATTCTCCAGTAGAAATTTTATTATATTTGATAACTTTAGCCATGTAACCTGTAATGGATAAAGTTTATCTAAAAATCTCACTGAAAAACACTAAAGGTTAATGCCAGTTTTTACGTACACGGTGCAATTCAGGTTGTCTTGAAAAGCACTTTCTGCTGGTGTGGTGGTTGACTAAGGAATTTTGCAGTAGATGAAACTGTTTGAATTAGAATTTGGAAAGAAGCCCCATAGCACCTATTTTTATGTAGTTGAGAGCTATGGAAACCCTGAGGAACTTGCTGCTTTTTCTTCCAAATGCTGCTTAGATGGTGTTGAAATGTGCACAACTCCTACGTGAAACTTGGTGGCGACACCAAAAAAGTATAGAAATCATGAAGTACTGTATTCACTTAGCAATTTTTTCCCTCCCGGATTCCATTGGAGGTTATGAAATGTCTTCACCTTTCTTTGGCCATGAGATCTCCTCTGATCGGTGCATGCGCAAATTTTCAGGTCAAAGGCTGCATGCTTCTCTGCGATGTACGTGTGAGTTACCCGAACCCAGCAGGCGAACACGGATACTAAAGAGGTTCTTCACAAGCACGTGGTCCTGTTTCAAGTTTGCTTTTTCAATTGGTATTTATTTTAGTTTATGTTGGTTTTGCTCTTTTTGGTGGTTTGTTTTGGTTTGGTTTTTGTTTTGTTTTGTTTTGTTTTTTCTTTAGTACCTTGCAGTGAAATCCTTTTAAACCTTGCCCAGCCGAGGAGATAAAGCTTTTCTGTCAGGGGAACTGAACGCGGAGTAAGCTGGGATGAGAATTCCCAGAGTCAGCTGGCCTGGGCCAGGGGCTTGGTGGCATTGTGGTGTAACCCAGTATGCTTCTGGAGGTCCCTCCAGTTCAGGACTAGCCATAGAAGTTGTTCAGCGACCAGCTTGCTGTAAATTCACAGCCTGGCTTACCCGGGACGAGGTTCCCTGGGCAGACCCCCACTGAACGGAGAAAAGGCTGAGCTCCTGCCTTTGGGAGACAAAACTGCCACGTGGATTGTTAACGTCCCACCTGCCCCTCTGCTTCCTGCCCTCCCCTCCCGTTTAAGGAAGTCAAGCTCCCTTGTAACACGGGGCAGAATAACCATTGTGAAAGTCTTACCTTGAGCCCAGGTCCCTGAGCTGCCCGTGGCCCGGGGGAGGTGGGCGTGCAGCTCAGCTGCTCCCCGGGAGCGCCTGGCACGGCCCGCTGTTGGGCTGGCTCTGCTCGGAGAGGACAGCCCTGGCACCCCCGAGCTTTCCTGATCCTTGTTCCCTTCTGACGTGCCGTACAACGCTGTGTCAGGTCCAGACGCTTCGCGGGTCATTTTGGAACCAGTGAAGCAGTTTTTTCTTTGTTTTTCTTAATTCTCACCATGCCAACCTCCTGTACCTGTAGCCTAAAGAGGTGCAAGCTCACGCTTCGTGCTAGCGCAGCGGTCGGTGTGCGTCCATGGGCGCTCTCCTTCCGTGGCATCCTTGACAGTTTACAGTGCCACATGGGGATGAATTTGCAGACGCTACTTTGCAGCCTGTCGGCGAGTCCTGCTCTTGCAGGCAGGTATAAATTCCCAGATCAGAACCAAATTGGGTTTCTCCATCTTATTTTTCCTGAGAATTGCTCGCAGCAGCACACGCTTTCCTAGCACAGGACTTAGCTTTTCATTGCTACCTCCTTTACCTCTGCTTGGTTTTTCTGGTTTTATTTATGAATTCCTCAGTGGAAAAAAAACAAAAAACCCACAACCCTGTATTTCTTTTGGTTTTAATATATTAAAATTGAGTAATTCTGGATCCTTCCAAAGTTCTGCTGCATGGCTTCTGGCAAATGGTACTAGATTGTGGTCCCTCCATTAACAGAACCGGTTTGTGTGCGTTCAGAGACCCTTATTTAATGGCTGCTTTTCCTTTCCCCCACTTCCTGTAACCTCCTCATTCAGGTTTTATTTAGCGGCTGTCACCTTCAGGCTCTTTGGTGTTTGTTTTTGTTGGTGGTCTTTTTTTTTAAGCTACTCTGTGACATCTGCCATCAGTGGAGAGCCTCCCTCCCTGCCTCCAGTACGGCTCTGCTGGTGAAGTGCGGGCACAGATCTTCAGCAGCAACTGGTTTTATCTCAGCAGCAACTGGTTTTATCTCTGGTGTCTTTGCTCAGTAGCGTCCTGTTCGAAGAGCTGCAGCATCTCTCTTCCTGGTGCTCCAGGCTGTCTTCATGGAGAGAATTCTCTTCCCTTTCCCCTCCACACCTTTTCTCTTGCCTTGTTTCCCTGGTGTTCACAGGGCAGGCGCTTCCGACCCAACAGCAGGGGGGACCACCTAAACCCTCCTTTAGTTTGTGACCCTCAGGATCTCTTTCATTCCTCCTTCGCTCGAGCTTCTCGGCGGTGCTGGCTGCGGTGCTGGCTGTAACGGTTGGACTTGAGGAGCTTCACAATCCCCAGCCCTTCGATGGCTGCAGCACCTCAGCAGCAGCTGTCCCTGGTTCTGGCTGAGGTCGGGTGTGGGGTGAGAACTGCAGCATTTGCTGTCTCGGGGGGGGGGATCTGAGCTCAGCTTCTGGCTGTCCCAGCGTGGAGCCCACTGCTGGCAGCGGGCGTCCCAGGAGCCACCAGTGCCCGGGAGCACCTGCACCTACCTGGGCTGCAGCCGCTTCTCTCAAGACAGCGCAGCACAGCAGCGGGTTAGTTTTGCCAACAGCAAATTAAATGTTTTCCTCTTGGTTTTGCTGTCGTTTGTGTTTCACAAACACCTCCATAACTAACCTGGCTTCTCCTCCTGGTTGCTCGTGGCGTGGCTGGTTGATCCCTGGTGTGCTGTTGATCACGGACGCGGCAGTCGCTCATCTGTGAAAGCCGCCAGCGTTCTTAACGTGGCTGGAGCAGGTAACAAGTTTCCTGTTTGATTTAAAGCAACCAAAATACAGACTTTTCCTCACCTAGCACCGCTTGCTGGTTTCACCTTCTTTAGCCCCCTTCAGCCCAGGCTAAGGCTGCGTGTGCTGGCACCCCCGCACTGGGAATCGGGGTGGAAGATGGTCCTCTGCCCCTCGGGCACGTTTCCAGCCTGCGGCCGCGTCCCTTTGTTATCCTCCTCTCTGGAGTAGGTACAAACCCCATGTCTGAGGTGCAGCTGCCATGTAGCTGAAGAGAAAGCACCCCACGCTCTCGCTCCGCCCGAGCACGGCTCCGCTTCGCTTCACTTCTCAGCATCCGCAGCTCACGAAGTTTGCAGCTCGAAAGGGTGGACGGGGAACGGAACTCGGCATTTCCCCAGCGGTGCCATTGGGAACCGGGCCCGCGCCCACGAAGCGAGTTCCTGCAGCGTCTCCGGGATGCCCCTCGCTACCCGCGGGCGAGGAACGCTCACCCGCTCCCGGGGCTGGGCTGGGAGGAGGGCACAGTGCGGGCAGAGCAGCTCCGTGCCTTCCTTGCCCGCTCTCGCTGCCCTCCCCGGGGAGCGTGCCAGCCGGGTGGCAGCGAGAGCTCTCACCTCCCAGAGATGGTAGCAATTTTATCACTTTTTATTGAAAACTGCACCGAACGCTAATGTCCACCGTTACAAGAAACAAACACAGGAACGGGAACACACTAAAACAGAACATACTGCTGACAGCCATTGCGTTTGCTTTGTGGGTTGGTTTGTTTGTTTTTTCCCTCCGGGACAGCATAAGATTTTTTTTTTTTGCTTTTTTTTTTTTTTCTTCTTTTTTTTTTTTTTTTTTTTTTCCTCTTTTTTTTTTCCTCACAGAAACAGGAATGTACCCATCCAAAGGCTCAAAACAGGCCATCTTTTTTTTCCTTAAAACCAAAAAAAAGGCAATGATTCACAAAAGACTATGAAGATAACATGTAACTAGCTGGTACAAATCTAACAGGATTTGTTAAAATCAGTCACATCTAATAACACATCTTGAAGTGTTCTTGTATAAAATAGCACGTGAAGAAAAGAAGACTTTTATCAATGTCTAAAAAAGTGGGTTTTGTTCATAGACAGTCTGACAAGTCACCATAAAAAGTGTTTTCCTGAGACATAAGGAAATGCAACATTACTCTTGAACCCTTTCCAGCTCAAGACTTTTTTTTTTTTCTTTTTTTTTTCCACTTGATAAAATAGCTGCAGATTTAAAACTGAGAAAATATATTTGAGTACAAATAGTGTGTGAAACTTAATACTTTCTTTTTTTTTTTTAATTTTTTTTCTCCTTTTTAATTTTTTTTTTTATTTTATTTTTTTTTTTTTTTTTACTTTATTTTTTTTTTCTTGCATCATTGCAGGGCGTAGGTGAATGCACAGCTACTTTATTCAGTGTGTCGGGCAGAGAAGAGCCTGGCAGTTTGGTTTCTCATGAGCCTGGGAGGGCAGCGGCCGTTCCCGGGAGCCCTGCTCTGCCCTCCCCATCCCGCGGGTCCCGGCTCGAATCCTTACATCCTTACACCTTAAACCTGGCAGGAGAACTTCAGTTACACCTCACTGGCCCCGGGAGACTGCAAAAAAAAGGAGGAGGAGGAGTTGTATTTATTCTTTCTTTCTTTTGTTTTGTTTTCTTCCACTTCTAAGCCAGGGCTGATGCCTCCTGTTGGAAGAGGTAACCAGACCACAAGAGTAAGGAAAGGGCTGAAGCCACAGAATGGTTTCCTCTAACATTTCTACCTTAACTCCGTAACGATGGCTTAATGCAGTGGTTTGAAAGCAGGTGCCAGAAGCCCTGTCCTTCCCAAGGAATTTGGGGGGGGGAGGGGAAATACCTATTTTTATTCATGTGATTGATGCACAGATGAAGGAAACTTAACACACAATAACAGAAGTTGCTCATTAATGTATCACATCCTAGTTTTCAGCGCTTCGGTAAAGCAGGTGACTTCTTCAAGGGCTTCTCCCCAGTCTCGACTGCTATCACTTGGTCATCAACACTGGAACACCAATGATGCGGCTGTCCAAAAATCAACATTACAAATTTTTGTATCAAATTCTGGGTTTTGTTTTTTTTTTTCTTTCTTTTTTTTTTTTCAGTTCATGTATAACTGCTTTCGCAATGTCTCTTGGTCCTAAGTTTATTGAAGGATTTTTATTTGTTAAATTAGCTGCTATTGCTCGTTGGGATGTTCCCTGTTGTCCCCGTGTTTCGTGGGCTGGTTCGGAGATGGAGCTTGGGAAGGATGTGCCACTGTGGGAAGGTTGTGAGTAACAGGGATGCCTCCGGGGATGATGCCCTCCATAGCTGCCGGTATTCCTCCCGGTGCCACACTCACCATCCCAGGTGGATACCTGGGAGAGGGGACAGAGAGAGGCAGGATTGTCACATCAGCACCAATCACCCAAGCCCTGCCTGCAGGGAAACTGGTGAAGCCGTTCCAGTAGAGCTGAGGTCAGGTTTCCTTTTACCCTCAATGTTAAACCAACACTGCTGTGTCTGGGGAACGTGTCCTCCGCTACGATACCGGGGCGGCCGCTTGTGCCGTACCTTCTAACAGCCTGTTGAGCCATAAGGAATCCCAGAATCCCAGAACGTTAGGGGTTGAAAGGGACCTTGGAGATCTCCCTCAATCTGCTGGACACGCTCCTCTTGATACACCCCAGGATACCATTGGCCCTCTTGGCCACCAGGGCACATTGCTGCTCCATGGAGAACTTGTTGTCCACCAGGACTCCCAAGTCTTTCTCCACAAGACTGCTCTCCAGCAGATCACCTCCCAGTCTGTACTGGTGTCAGTTATTATTCTTACCTAGAGGCAGGACTCTGCATTTATCCTTGTTAAACCTCATTTGGTTCTGCCCTGCCCAGTTCTCCAACCTGTCCAGGTCTCGCTGGATGGCCACACAGCTTTCAGGTGCATCTGCCAATCCTCCCAGTTCTGTGTCACCAGCAAACCTGCTGAGCAGCCACTCTGTCCTGTCATCAATGTCACTGATAAAGATGCTGAACAGGACCAGACCCAGCTCTGATCCCTGGGGGACTCCACTGGTTACAGCTCTCCAGCTGGACTTGGCTTTTCTCTTTTGCATGCTCGGGTAAGGAATCATCTTGAACTCTCCTGGAAAGGCCAACACGACGAGCTCATCATCCCCGGGCGTGAACGCCGACCCCCTGGGTGAGAGCTGATAACCAGAAAGCTCAGCTCAAAAAGGGGGTTAGGTCTAGGCCCCTGTCCTGGCTAAGAGCAGGGTGAGGTAGGTGTAGTCCAAGACACCAGACTGAGTTTAAGAAAGGAGAAATTTCTTGAGCTGTCCACGGCGAAGACATGAGGTGAGGACAATGAGGGCAAAGCCCTTTGGAGGTCTGTGGGGCAGGAGGGAAATGAGGGCCTCTCCCCAGCACAGGTACCTGCTGCCATTGCCTTAGGGGCAGGGGGAGGAGGAAGCTGGGAGGGGAAGGGAGGTTCTACCTGCCCCTGAAGGTGCTGGAGGGGTCAGCTGGGAGGGGAAGGGAGGTTCTACCTGCCTGTGAAGGTGGTGAGCTAATCCCAGCTTACAGGAACACCGAGGCTGGGGCTCCTGAGGAGCTTAGCAAGGATGAGACACCCTGCAGAGGCCAAGGCTAAGCTGGGAAGGCTTGTCCTCAGGGTAATGGCATTGCCCACGTGCTTTGGAGTGGTGAGGAGCAGGACCCGGGGGGAGGCTTTCACCAGGTTGGGATGCTCCAGCCTACACGTTCTGCCGGTCACGGCGAGCAGTTGCTGCACCCACCTTGCTCGTGGCTGCTGGCTGTGCTCCTGCCTCTGCCCTGCAGCGTGGCCTGATGTGCCCTGCAGGGTTTGGGTTTTTTTTTGTATCTCAAGAGTATTTTTGGCAACGGTGACACTCTGAAGGCTGCCCGTGCTCCAGCTGAGGCTTCACGCCTAATGTCTCTTATCAGCGCGCTCTGAGCCATCCCAAGTGGAGCAATAAATAACACTAATCCCAGGGATTTAGGTGGAAATCAGACCACCTGACCGTGCACCTATATTTGGAGTTTTTAACCCTGGCTCATTAACCCAGAAGCTGGGCCAGGCTCACAGCAGGCAGAAGAGCAGAGCAAACCTGCCAGGGCTTCTTCAGCTTAGAAGGCTCTGTCCTGCTTCTTTATGGCTCCGGGTCCTGTTACTTACGGAGCTGCTGCACAAGTGACTGCTGCAGATAGATTGCCCACTAGAATGAAGGCTTTATGAAGAGGAGGCTTTATAACCCCACCATTAAATCAAGCAGCCTCTGCAACGCCAGCAGTGTGGCTGCTGGTCCCCAAGGAGGGGGATTTCACCAGCTGGGCCAACGCAGGAGTTGTTCCTGGGGCTTTCACGTTGACTTTATAGGTGGCATCCCCAAGGGTAGCTCTGCAGGGGACCCGGCGTGGTGGCCCTGTTCTCCAGCTTACCTGTACGTGGCACCATTGAGCTCTGGATGAATTGCTTGCTGATCTATTACTGACCACGGAGCTGTTGTGACAAAGAATTCCTTATTGACGCAGTTCCGTAGGCTTTCTGGGATGCGCCCTGGAGAGGGTAATAAAGGGAAAGGGGAGTCAGGAGGGTCGTGGCTCCATCGCCCTCTGATGAGCTACGTTATGCTCATTTCACTGCATGGCTTCGTGTGAGGGGGGCAGGGGGAACCCTGTGTCTCTCCTTTCAGAAGGATGGCTTTGGCTGTCCCGAGGTGCAGGGCTGGAGAAGAGTTTCCTCCCCTCAGTCCCAACTCTCTGCTTTCAGGAAAGCTGCTTCCTCGAGCCCACCACTTTCAAAGCAGGGGCTGGCCAGGTATGAAGCTACATCTGCCAAGAAGGGCAATTTTCAGGGCAAGAGAAGCACCCACCTGCTGGAATACTGTGGCCACCATCGTGGGGCAAGCTCAGTTCCAGCAAGAGTTGGCTGCGGGTGCCTTCAATGCTCTGTGATTTGGTTTTGGCATGGAGTCACCTGCTGTCTGCACCATCTTTTGGGGCAGTGCCATTAAAAGAGGCTGCAATTACTGCTTCACTGCCCTTTTTCCTCCCAGTCACACATGCTAGACTTTGCTGTGCTGCACAAGTGCCCCGCTGATGTAAAAACCCAACACCAAACCCCACGAAACCTCCTCGCCCGAAGAACAGAAAGGCAAAGTGTGGGTTTTGAGCTCTTCAGCTGGGAAGAAACGCAGGGCTTGGCTCCTGCTAAGACAGGGAGCAGGGGGCAGCCCCATCCCTGCCCCTCCTGGTTGACATTCCAGTGCCCAGGTGAGCTAACCCCGGGCTCTCCGCGGGGCTGGGTACCTGTGATCGCGCGGCGGATTTCAGTAGCAGCAGCTTCTCTCATCTCCAGCGACGCCTGCTCGCTGTACCAAGCGGTGTGCGGAGTACAGATTAAATTAGGAGCATCTTTCAAGGGGCCTTGAGCAAAACTGGGAGCAGGGGGGGTGAGGAAAAAAAACCAAAAAAGGGAGAATAATCAATGTTTGAAGAGAGAATCAATGTTGTAATCAGCAAAAGGCCTGTAGGCTGCCCTCTGTGTATGCAAGCCTCCTTCCATCGGGGCTGGACCTGACGGGGAATGGGCACAAAGTGGGGGAGGAAGCAAAGCTCCCATGCAGCAAAAATGCACCAAAAAAAAAAAAACAACAGCCCCAAAAAATCCCAGCCAACAGGCTGAAAACTCAACCTACTGAGAGGTTGGTCCCAATGCTCCCACGGGACTAAATGCCTGGGGGTGTGTGCGGCAGTGGGGATGCAGGGGCAGGCTGGGTCACCCATCCCAGAGCTGGGGGGGGGATGGGGAGGTTCCCCTTTCTGCAGGAGTGCACTTCTTGAGTTTCTAAACCGCTCCTGCAAACTCAAACCGCTCGTCCTATCCCCATCCCCAGTCTGGAGAGGAGCTGCACTCCCACTCCCAACAGCCCCTTCCCAGCTACCAGCAGCCTGCAGGCACAAATACCCATCGCAGAGTAAATTCCCTCTCGGGCCCGGGCGAGCGCTTTGGGGGCTGGGTTTTTTTTACAGCAGGGGCTGATGCTTGGGCTAAACTCCCTCCCAAGCCCTGTAACACCAGCTCCAGCCCCTCCCAGTACCACAGGGGTACTCCAAGGGGCCGTGGACTCTTCTCGAACCGGCAGGATGGTCCCCCAGCCCCGGCGTCGCGCGACGAGGCGCGTGGGGGTTGCGTGCCCCGCGGCCGCGCCGCGCCGGACGGGGACCCGAGGAAAAGGCAGAGCTTTACCTAAAGGGTTCAGACTCGTGCACGTCGAGCGCAGCCCCTCGTATCCGTCCCTCCTTCAGGGCTTGAGTTAAGGCCTTCTCGTCCACCAGCCCCCCGCGCGCCGTGTTCACCAGGAACGCTCCCTGCCTCATCTGGTGGCAGCGGGGGAGAGAGGCAGGAGTGAGCCGGGTGCGCTGGCGCTGCCCCAACCCCGACCCGCTGCAGCTGGCACTGCTCCCCGCTGTCTGTGCCAGGGCAACACCCGCCCCACAGCACCCCCTGCCCCAGCGCACGTGGGCTCGGCATGGAAAGCCCAGCTCTGGCTGGTAGGGGCCAACAAAGCTCAGCGGGCTGCAGGGAGGTTCCCCTCTGTCTCTGCCCCAGTCAGGCCACAGCTGGAGTACTGTGCCCAGTGCTGGGCTCCCCAGTTCAAGACAGACAGGGAACTACCGGAGAGAGTCCAGCAGAGGCTGCAGAGATGCTGAGGGGCTGGAGCATCTCTGTGCCAGGACAGGCTGAGAGCCCTGGGGCTGTGCAGCTGGAGAAGAGCAGCCTGAGAGGGGAGCTGAGCAATGCTGAGCAAGAGATAAAGGGCCCCGGGGGGCAAGAGGATGGGGCCAGACTCTGCTCAGGGGTGCCCAGCAACAGGACAAGGGGCACTGGGCACAAACTGGAGCCCAGGAGGTTCCATCTGAGCAGGAGGAGAAAGTTCTTTGGTGTGAGGGTGTGGGAGCCTGTGCCAGGCTGCCCAGAGAGGCTGTGGAGTCTCCTTGTCTGGAGAGATTCCCAACCCGGCCGGACAATGCGACCCTGGGCCCCCTGCTCTGGGTAATGAGCTGATCTCCAGAGGTCTTTTCCAACCCCTGCCATGCTGGGATTCTATGAAAACCTCCTCCTGCCATCTCCTCTGCACCACGGGCTCGCTTACCAGGTAGCACAGTGCCCAGAGCAAACCCCACTGGGAGACAGACAGGCCGCTGGGCGCAGGCAGCTAGCGTGGAGGTGGCCCGGGGGCACTAAGGCCACAGCCGTGAGCACAGAGGGCCCCACGGCCAGCCCCGCTGCTCGGGGCTCCCCCGCTGAAGAGCGGAGCACTCTCCTCGCTCGGGCGCGCGAGGCGACTCACCTGCTTAATCGTGAAGTCGTTGATGAGGTGGTGGTTATGCTCGTTAAGGTTACAGTGCAAGGAGACGCAGTCGCTCTGGTAGAGCAGGTCCTGGAGCGTGTAGACCCGCTGGACTCCCAGGGACCTCTCTATCCCGTCCTGCAGGTACGGGTCGTAAAATATCACGTTGAAGCCGAACGCCTTGGCTCGGACAGCGACCGCCTGTGCCGTGCGACCTGCGGGCGAAGGAAGAAGGGGTCGCTCAGCTGGTTCCCACCTTCCCACCTCCCCGGCTCCACGCTGCTGAGCTGCCTCGTAGCCTGACACCCCTCCCTGGGCTGTCCTGGTGACCGAGCTGGGGGTCTCCTGGCACCTCCTTGGCTTCCAGGAGAGCCTGCAAAAGGATGCTGGCCAGAAGACGAGCCCAGGCCACCCTGAACAGGGAGGGCTGCCCTTGGCTCTAGCAAAAAAGCATAAAGAAAAGGAAGACTGAAGCCAGTAGGCACCTGCCAGCTCACGGCCACGCAAACAGCAGCCACGGGCACGCTGACCTGCTGGGGAGGGCACACTGTGTGTCTCAGCCCCACTGAGGTGCAGCTCCTGGCACCGCAGGGCCAGAATCCCCCCGGGGTGCTGCATCTACCGAGAAAAGCCCAAAAGGGAAAGAAAAAGGTGACGCCTCTTTTAGGGAACTTGTTTGTGATGGGGTTGTCAGCCTCTCGCTGAGCGGCTGGTTAACTGGGCATGATGGAGACAACTGCTGTGGCGTGGAAGCGAAGGGCTGTGCTGGGGGAGGACGCCCGTGGTGTCCCCAGGGCTGCGTGGGCTCCTCTGAGCTGACAGTTTCCCCAGCGAGCAGCCCAGTATGCACCACAGAGAGCCAGGGCTTACACCAGTTGGGTGACGCCAGTTTGCTGTGAGCAAAGAGTTGATGCTCTCACTGGGGCCCTGCCCAGATCTCCTCTTCCAACCTCACCCACCCACCTTGCCTCTGTTTCCTCTTTTAAACATAGATATACATATACCTATATATACACACATATTTTGCACTAATTAGCCTGGGGCTTTGCATGACAACAGCAGGAAGCAAGTGTGGAAAATGGCTGCTGCACAGAAGGTGAGTGGAAATACTCCTGCAAGAGCTGTGGTCTGGTTCCCGGTCGGTGTTGCCTCAACACCGGCCACCCTCCAGCTGCCGGGGGCACGGGTCCAGGAACGCAGCCAGAACTGCTCCCTAAGCAGGCACCTTGCTAAAAACCTCCTCTGCTCAAGTTTCCGTCACTTTGTGTCTGGCCATCAAGTGCTGGGTGAGCTGCTGCTGCCTGAACACACCTCCTGAACTATCTCGCGATGGCTGGAGTTTGCTCCCAAAAGGGATGTTCAAGAGGGCCATCAGCAGAGCAGCTGAAGGTACCTCTGATGCTGAACCTCCCCATAGCTATGGGTGAAGACAAGACAGTTTTACACATCCCTGCCACTGTGCAGGGCAGAATGGCTCAAGAAGAGCCGGGCTCGTGTAGCTGTGGCTCAGGGATGGGATTTCTTCAGAGGGAATGGCAGCACTCCCAGGCCTGGTCCTTCTTAGGGCACTGCCCTGCTTCAACAATGTCCCTCCAAGGACACAGACCAGGCTCACAATTACAGCTGCTTCCCCCAAAAATCAGCATAAGATGTCCCTACTTCACACCAATCTCCTGTGGAGGATCTGGTTTTGAAAAATGCTTTTTTTTTTTTTAGGTCTTTCTCAGGGCAGTGAAGTGGTGCCTGGTCCTTCTCAGGAGCTGAACTGCAGTGCTGGGCCAGCTCGGGAGTGCTCAGCACAGCAGAGACAGGGACCTGGTGGAGCGGGGCCAGAGGAGCCCCAGCAATGCTGGGAGGGCTGGAACCCCTCTGCTGGGAGCCAGGCTGGGAGAGCTGGGGGGGTTCAGCCTGCAGAGGAGAAGGCTCCCCAAGGGGAGACCTTCTGGGGGCCTTGCAGGACTCCAAGGGGCCTGGCAGAAAGATGGGGACAGACTTTTGAGCAGGGCCTGTTGGGACAGGACAAGGCGTGATGGTCTGAAACTAGAAAGTGAGATTTAGGCTGGAGAGAAGGGAGACATTTTGGACACTGAGGGTGGGGAGAGCCTGTGCCAGGGTGCCCAGAGAGGTGGTGGCTGCCCCATCCCTGGCACCATTGCAGGGGAGGTTGCCCGGGGCTCTGAGCACCCTGCTCTAGTTGCAGATGGCCCTGCTCCCTGCAGGGGGGTTGGACCAGATAAGCTTTAAGGTCCCTCCCAACCCAACCCAACCCAACCCAGTCTGTGACTCTACAAACACTGGCCCTGCCTGCCCCTCGCCCTACGCACCGAAGCCGATGAGCCCGAGCGTCTCTCCCCTGATGCGGGCGGCACCGGAGGCCACCTCCCGGATCTGCTCCACGCTCTGCACCCGCGTCCCCTCCCGCAGCGCCTGGTAGAGCCACGTGTTCCGCCGGTAGAGGTTGAGGACGTGGCAGACGGTGGAGTCGGCCGTCTCCTCCACGGCGGCCGAAGGGATGTTGCAGACGGCGATCCCTGCGGAGGGGACAGCGCAAAGCACAACTGTGGCTCGGGGTGGGGGGGTCGGGCAGCCCCGAGCACCCACAGCCAAGCAGAGGGGCTCCTGGCCCCTCACCCTCCCAGCGCTCACCCAGCCCAGCACGTGCTTCAGCATTTGCAGAGACGTTCCCCAAGGTCATACACGGTTTAGGCACGGCAGCCGGAAATCTCCGCGAGACCCAAGGGTGATGGGGAGTGCCCAGGGGTCCCCTACACCCCAGCTGACTCTCTGGAGTGTGGGTTTCCAGTGCCATACCTACGCAGGAGGAACTCCAGAAGCAAAGGCTTGGTTTGCAACAGAAGGTCTTACCCTTGTTCAGTTTAACCTGCCTTCAAAGCGGCTTAAATCACGCCGGTGGAACTCAACTCCTGTTCCACACCAACCACTGAATGCATCAGGGACTCGAGAAGGATGGTGCACCAGGCCTGCAAGGCAGGGCCACCTTCCCCTTCCACCGTCAAGCACCAAAACAGTCGACTCAGAACACCCCATGCCCCGGCGCGGGGCTCGGTAAGGGACCTTTTGTTCCTCTGCCACAAAAGGTTTATTTTAAACGGACACGTCCCTGCTCGGAGCTGCAAGAAGAAGGCTGGAGGGTGATGGGTGGCCTGCAGCTCTGCCAAAGGTCTCTGTTACCAACCCTGCTGGACCTGTCCCTTTCCTGATGGGCCGCCTGCTCCTAGAGCTGGATGCCACTGAGCAGCTTCTTCTGCTGGTATTTACCCTTCTGCCTCCAGGAGCTGGAGCTGCTGGAACAGGGGGCTAAATACCCACACTCTGATCACTTCCCAGTTCTACACCAGCATCTTGTTCTGGGGGTGTCTTCCAGTGGGTCGAAACTGGTCCCAGCAGCCTAACCAGTGGGGTGCAGTGTCTGCAGACACTGGTCATTCGTGGACTGCACGGTTGAAAAACTACCTCATGGAAAGCAATACCAATTAAACTTTACGCTACATTTGTGGGTACTCATTACGTTTTCTCCTCAAAACCACATCATTTGGCCACCCAATTTGCCAAGTATAAAAAGAAGGATTATACTGCAGCATCCCATTACTTTGTTATGTTTTTTTTTTCCTTTCTTGACGTTCAAAGCCTTCAGAACACTGTTGTAATGGATAATAACAATAAGAGCTAAAAACATGAAGAAGCCATTACACAGAGCAGACAGTGTTCTCCTCTTGAAAAGGGAAAAAAGAAAAAAATTAAATAATAGTAATTCACTATATTGAGAATTGCTTTTTTTTTAGGAATGACTGCTTGAAACTCGCTTATGGCAATTATCTCTGTAAAAGGGCTCCCGGCGAAGGGCTGTTATCCTCCCCTTCCCCAGAGATAACATTTCATACGAGGTATCCTAAGCTGGAGAAGCTGAGTCCTGGGATTGGAGGGTCAAACCCCCCGAACCCAGGGGTGGGGACAAATCCCAGGCCTCCTTTCTGCCAACGTGACCCCCCCATCCTGTATGTTGGCAGTTAGTGACCCACGCACCCGCAGGAGATGCCTTTGTCAAGGTTCTGCAGCACGCTGGGCGAGCTGGCGAAGGAGGCAGCAACAAAGCACCTCAGGATTCTTGCTCCGCCGCCTGCCACGCCGCCTTCCCCGCCGTGCAGGCACGGCTCCGAGAGCCAGATCAGATCAGGGGACTAATCTTGCTTAACAAAAATATCATAAAACAGCCTTCCTCCAGTTTTTCTCACACTAGATCAGCTCTCCTGCGCTGGAACCAGAGCGGCCGTACAAACAGCCATCGGGAGCAGGGGACACCTGGGAATAGGGGCAGAGTGAGGGACCCTTTCTAACACAGCGTGAGCCTAAAAGCTGCTCTCTAAAACTGCACCATTTCGGTTACATCACGGCTGGGTTTTCTTGTCATAATATTCTCTGCCTGTGGAAACCATAGACTGCACATTTGGGGTTGAATCGAGCCCCTCTGGGGGGGTCCCACGGGCATCTCCGCTTTGGCCGCCCGCTGCCAGGGGAAGCAGTGGGTGCTGGTGCTGCTTTTAGACTCAGAAGGAGCGGGGAGGGGGACAGGGTGCAGAGCTGAGACCTACCAAGCTCCCCCGCAGCTTTGATGTCAATGTTGTCATAGCCACTGCCTATCCGAACGATGACCCGCAAGGCCTTGAACTTCTCTAGATCCTCCCGGGTCAGCGTGATGGTGTGGTACATCATGGCCCCGACGGCTTCGTTTAATACCTGCAACAGAACAGAGATGTCAGCAGCCACCAGGACGCCTGGAGGGGACATCTGGAGCTCCCGAAGCAGGAACATGACACGGTACATTGGATGGTGTTCCTGCTAACCTACTGTCTTGACCCAGGCACGGTGCAAGCTGACACTTCCAGGTGCCACCAAACCCATCGGGGCTGTGCCCCACCGACACCAAGGTGTTCCCTTTGGGAACAGACCAGATGGATATCTGAAAATCATGGTTACATCTGGGGGGACAAGACAGAGGAAAGCTGAGCCTGTCGCTTTCCTGGAGCATTTCCCAGATGTTGATCATCTGCTAATCCCTCTGCCTCCAACCAGCAGTAATTCTACTTTTAAAAAGGCCTTGAATAATTGGGCCTTTACGGCACAGTCTATTGGTTTTGAACACAACTGTCTGTCACTCGTAACTCCTGGACCTTCTGTCATATGCTGGAAGTACAAATACTTGCCATGCTGTTTACACCAACCTTTCCCACATGTTTTCAAGGTGCACCATGAAGTTATTTGTGTGAGGCTGTACTCTGTCCCCATCAGTGGGAATTCAAACCTTCCTCACCACAAGCTCCCTTTGTATTCTGGAAAACCCAAACGGATCCAAATTCTCCAAGGTTGACTCACCTATCAGGGTCATAAAAAAAACTCTGTTCTCCTTCTTGGGTTTGTTCAGCTTGGAGAAGAGAAGGCTCTGGGGAGACCTTATAGTGGCCTTCCAGTACTTAAAGGGGGCTACAGGAAAGGTGGGGAGGGCTCTTTGTTAGGGAGTGTAGTGATAAAACGAGGAGTAACATCTTTAAACTGAACGAGGGGAGATTTAGATCAGGTATTAGGAAGAAATTCTTCACTGTGTAGAACAAGTTCCCCAGAGAAGCTCTGACTGCCCCATCCCTGGAAGTGTTCAAGCCCAGGCTGGATGAGGCTTTGAGCAACCTGGTGTAGTGGGAGGTGTTGGGGTTGGAATGAGGTGATCTTGAAGGTCCCTTCCAACCCAAAGCATTCTATGATTCCCCCACATTTAATATCTGAAGCAAAGATCAGCACTGATGCTACTTGTAGTTCTCTTTCCCAGATCCTGGAAGCAATTTCTGAACGCATCAAACCTCATCTGAATTATCCAAAGAATAATGATAAAAGAAGTAATTACAAGCAGTTGAGCTTCCAAGCAGAAACACCCATCCACACTGGCTGCATGCTTCCCAAACCTCACCCGCTGACTGCTGGGGAGGGTTGAGCTGCTGGAGGTGCACCCAGCACCCAAGGAAACCCATCAGCTGCAGAGTGGGACGGTGTCAGCAAAGCCAGAGCAACTGTGCCGCACCCTGGGGAGGTGCAGGGAGATGTTGCTGCTGTACAGAGCAAGTGGACTGCAAAACCCATGAGAAATGTTAATAATATTGATGAAAAATCCTGATGTGAAAAGGTAAGATGACTTTCTGGTTTGCTTTTTTTTTACAAATAACATCTGGTGCCTAAAGCAGCCACGATGAATTTTAATCTGCAGTGACTTTTAATCTGCAGTGGCCAGAGAAGGGCAACGGAGCTGGGGAAGGGGCTGGAGCACAAGGGTGCTGAGGAGCAGCTGAGGGACCTGGGGGTGTTCAGCCTGGAGAAAAGGAGGCTCAGGGGAGATCTTCTCACTTTTGACATCTCCCTGCCAGGAGGGTGGAGACAGCTGGGGTCGGGCTCTGCTCCCAAGGAACAAACAAGAGGACAAGGGGAACCAGCCCCAAGTTGCACCAGGGGAGGCTTAGGTTGGACATGAGGAAAAACGTCTTCCCCTCCAGGGCTGTCCAGGGCTGTCCCAGGCTGCCCAGGGCTGTGGTGGAGTCCCCGTGGTCCCTGGAGGGGTTTCCAAGCTGTGGAGCTGTGGTGCTGAGGGCCATGGGTCAGTGGTGCCCTGGCAGTGCTGGGTTAACAGTTGGACTCGATGATCTCTTCCAACCAAATGGATTCTCTGAGTCTATGACCCTGACTTCTGTTGATGTTATCTGCTGATCAACTCAGAGCGCAGCTCTGCACACTTTTGGCTCCAGAAGAGCTGGAAGAGGAAGGCCTGGAAGAGAAAAGCTCACCACCCCCCAGCCCGGCCCGCCCGTGCCCTCGCGGCTCCCGTTACCTTCTCGTGAATCTCCTGAGTTGATTGTGCGTCACAGAATGCAACCGTCGCCAAGTCCTTCAAAATGGGCATCTCCACCGTGCAGTCCCTCCCGTCCAGCAGGGCCACCAGGGGCCGGGGGTGCATGGGGCCGTTCATGATCTGCGGGCGGATACCTGCGTGCGGAAGGAACACGGCTTGGACGCTGCTGGCAGCGGGGAGCTCTCGCCGACAGCGCTGCCGGTACCTCCTGTGCGGGCTGAGGGGCAGCAGCCCGTGGTTTCAGCCTGTACAACAAATCTCGGGGGGATGACGGCAACCGGTGTGAGGTTTAGCACGGATTTCTCTCAGGGAGTGTGGCTGTGGTTTGCCCTGGCTGGAGAGACAAACACAGCCAGCCGGGACTCTATGGGGGTGTCTCTGCTGTGCCAATCCCCACCGACACAGGGCCTGTTCCAACCCAACCACCCAAGAGCTGGCGGCCTCTTCAACCTTTTTATTTAGCACCTTGGGAGCAAAACCCAAGCCAGCAGTGATTTTTTTTCCCCTTCCTGCAGGAGGGCTGGGATTTGGGTCCGCAGACGTACGCTGGCACTTGGGTCTGTTTTATTTAGGAATGACTTTACCAGGAAGACAAGTCTACACAGACATCCACGACCGAAAGGAGGACTACTGGAAAACTACAGAAAGAGCAGGACACCTGAGACCTCTTGAGCTCTAGCACTGAAGATGAATTCCCAGATATCCTCACAGCCTACGGGCTTCTATTCCGTGACATTACCAACTACCCACAGGCTTTGAGGTGGGAACGGCAAAGCTCAGCTCACTCTGGAAACCAAACCCAGTCTGTCCCCACAGGATGCTCCGGGGCGTGCGGCTGGGGCCGGTGTGAAGGACGTTGGATGCGATGGTTGGACGCGATGATCCCAAGGGTCTTTCCCAACCTAAGTGGTTCTGTGACGTGCACGCGGGGGGATGAACCGGCCGCAAACCCCCCTCGGCAGCAAGTGAACTTGTGCCAGGGCAGGACACTGCTCTTCTCGCGCCGTCACGCTCCTCGCCACGGGCTGCCCCTTGAACACACGTGTGGCTAGGGGTCTGTTCAGCTGGGCTGCACTTCTCTCCTTTCACAACGACACGGTCTCCAGGCAGAGGTGAGGAAAGGAAGGGTCACCACCGAGAAGCCCGATTTTTATATCCTATTGATTCTGCTGAGAATTAAATGGTTCAGGCTTGGACAAGTCACTTAGAAATTTCTATGCCTGCCTTTGCCACTCAGGAAGGGCGTTTATTACGTCGGGACTGTACAAAACACCTCAGCTACCCAGGGGGGGTCTGGGAAAAGCATAAGCGGGGGGAATAGGTGCTCTGGGCACAAAGTGATGCTTTACTCTGCTGCTGCACCGCGAGATGACCAGACCCGGAGGGTTTGGGTTCGAACCTTCAAACTCCTGCACAAGCAGCCCCCAGAAAAGCTCCTTTCCTGTCTGAAAGCCCCTTTCTCCCCAGAAACCTTCCAGAGCTACCAGTCAACACTTGCTTTGCCTTTAAGCACAGAGGTTGTGTGATCCTTTTGCAGAGGCGCCACTGGATGCAGTAAATGCATTTCGCTTCATCTGGCTCGGAGTGTGACAACGTCACAGGTACCACAATTTACTCACAGCCAAACTGCTGATGCTGGCGAGCTGGACAAGCAGGGGGCTGGGCTGGGGGAACCCTGTGGGGCTGTTCTTGGGTACTCTGAGAGGGACAAACATCTCGCATGGAGTACCACAGAAGAAACGCTACTGTCTGAGGCACTGCAAGTCAGATGGAAGGCAAGAGTGGGAGGCTCCTTCGCTAGCCCTCCATGTCAGTGTGCTCTCCTTCCTGCCCCCAACTCCTCCTGGAACTCTGCCCAAGTGACAACCACCAGAGATGATGGTAACGATGCATCTGGTTACTGGTTATGTGGATTCAGGGCAGACAGGTAACAATGCAACAGCCGAGGGCTAAACTGAGCAACAAGCCCACCTAGCCACACTGCTGGTCCATGTCCAACTCGAGCCAAGTCTGGAAGACACCAGCATCTGTAGGCGATACGTAAATACGGCTGTAAGACAATGATCTTACTCCGTGAGTAGTGGAGAGCCCAGGGCCCGTGAAGCTCTCCTGCACGGCAGCAGGCTGCATGCCAGGATCCCCTCGAGCAGGGACACTGCTCTAGTTACACCTCAAGGCTGAGAGATGCCTTGTCGCAACAGATACGCCGCAAGGATTAACAGCACGGGAGGCTCTGAAACCTTAGCTATGTGATATAAGGGACTGATTGCACATATATGATCCCTCAGACATAAACTGTCGACCGAGCCTGGGACTAGGAGTGGATCCAACTGCACCTCGACACCTCTCTGAGAAGGAGTTTGGAAAGCAAAGGGGTCCATTCTGAACCTCACGACTCAATGGGGGGGTCTCCCCGACAGGTTTCTCTGACCCTGTCCTTTATGCAGTAAAATCCAGTGCACCCTGCCATCACATCTTGTTAACCCCCCGTCGCATTTACTACCAAACTTTGCTCAGTTGCTCTTTTCTCATCAATAAACACGCTGCTACTCCTCTCTTACGAGCGACGAGACAACACCGTGCTGGGTACCGCTCCAGACCCCTGCACTGCCACCCGCACCAGGGTCCCCAGCACTGCAGCCCCACGCACGGAACGACAACAACGAGGGGAAGACACCAAGGAGAACAGCGATGTGTTGATCGCTTGGCTTTTTGTTGTTTGGTTGGGGGTTTTTTTTTGTTTTTCAAAGGGAAATTAAATGTGCCTTTTTGTCCAGCTTGCTGCCGGGTGCAGTATCAGCGAGATCTCCATCAGCAGCTGATGGGTGTGTGGCAGACGTGGCTGCTACGGGCCAAAGCCGTGCCTCCCAGACTGCATTGGCACCCAGAGCATCGCCCCGGGGCAGGGAGCTCCACGGCTGCGTCTGAAATGCGGGACAGCACGGAGCTGGTTATTCCACACCGGAAAAAATAACCCCGTGGAAGCAGGGCAGGTTTGAGGGAGCGCATTTAACAGCTCTCCGCTCGCATTTTCTCGAGTCTGCTTTAAGAAACAAAGCAGCCCTGACCGAAGATGTTACACGGGAACAGCTCCTTCTCTCCATCCTTCCTACCACCATCTCCGTTAGTGGAAGTAATGAGCGATCTCCGCGTGCATTTCATCCAGATGGAAGCGCAACTGTGTCAGTAGGCAGGGTGGAGCGCCCAGATGATTCGGATCACCCAAAGAAGCTTGCCCTAAGCAGATAAGCAAGAATAAAAACGCGTACAGATCTCAGAGCGCTTACACAATCCTTTTGGGAAGCACGGTGCCCCGGCTAGATTATTTTCTCAGGTTAACCAGCGAGTGAATGGTAACACTGACTTAATCGCTCACTAACGCGCGGGATCTCCGAGGCTCAGAGCATCACACCGCAACTGGAAATAACAAAGTGATGCAGGGGGAAGGCGGCCGGGGTAGTTCCGCCCCCAGGTGCCGCCATCCCCGTCCCCGCGCCACGCAGCCTCTGTCTGGGCAAGCGAAGCTCGGTGCCCGCCGGGGAAGAGGACGATCCTCGGGCAGAGGCTGGTGGTGGCAGACGGAAGACGAAACCACAGGTTATCTGAAACTTTTGACATTTAATCCGAGCCCCAGAATAACGGTTTTATGATGCTGCTGTTACATAAGCTTCTTTGAAAGTCAGACGAAACACGGCTTTTTTTTTTTTTTTTTTTGAAACAGCATCTTTGTCTTTTCTCGGGATTAGGGATGTAATTGTGCACGGTGCACGGCACCCTGGCCCGCACACAAAAGTGCAGCCACCGAGGCTGAATGGTGGCTGGGGACCACGAGGCAGGCAGAGGAACGGCTCGCACTGCCCCAACTTCAAGGAGAGAATTTACTCCAGCTTGACAAGGAGAGGTTTGGAAGGAAATCAATAGGAGATGGGAGCGCGTAATGTATGGAAATGACGTTCTAATAAAAACCACTGGCAGGTCTGCAACTTAAACCACGGTCCGTTTTCCTCGCCTGCCTCTCCAGCACCCTGCGTCTGTTCTTCAGTGTCCTGGTTCCTACCTCCCTCAGGAACACGTTCAAACCGAAACATCTGGCCTGACAAAACCGAGCTGAACTCAGCCCGCTTCTCTTTTCGCCCCAGCTCATGCAGCACATTTGTTCTGCGTGTGCCTGCTTCATTAAGAACAAGGTATGCCACGGATCAGAAAGTAATTAACCAGCCAGACACTCCCCCTGCTACATTCTGATCAAACATCGCAGCCGTTAACCCTTTCACTCTGCAAACACCCCCGGGCTCACCGTGGAAACCAAACCCATCGCGTGCGGGCGGCGGAGCGAGCCGGGGTGGCGCGGGCAGGAGCCAGGGGACCAGCTCTCCTTGGGGCTGGGCTGGGACCGCTTCTCCTTCCCAACAGCCTCACAAATCTGGAGGCTTCTTGCACCATCTGAAGCCGATTTTTGCCGATAACCCCCTGGCTGTCCTCGCAAAGTTACGGCGAGTATTGTTCGCAACGGGATTTGATTGGGTTTTTTTTTTTCACCGCTTTTTCGGCTGCCCGCGGATGCTCGCCAGCGTTGCAGGGAGAGCTTGGTAAGGAAGAGGGAGAGGAGGAAGGCTTTATGGAAAAAAAAAAACCCA